>PVLC010046849.1:0-11293 GCA_004027655.1 Graphiurus murinus | reverse complement strand
AAAATCGCAGCTAAGAAAGCAAATAACCCAATCAAAAAATGGGCAAAGGATCTAAATAGACACTTCACAAAAGAAGAAATACAAATGGCCAATAAATGTATGAGGAAATGTTCAACATCATTGGCAATCAGAGAGATGCAAAGCAAAACTACCCTGAGATTTCACCTAACTCCAGTCAGAATGGCAATCATAAAAAACATGAACAACAACATCTGCTGGCAAGGGTGTGGAGAAGTGGGAACCCTAATACATTGTTGGTGGGAGTGCAAACTTGTGCAACCACTGTGGAAAACAGTATGGAGGATCCTCAGACGAATGGGAGTGAACCTACCATATGACCCAGCAATACCACTACTGGGTATATACCCAAAAGAATGGAAACCAAACTATCAAACCGATGCATGTGTATCTATGTTTATAGCGGCTCAATTCACAATAGCCAAACTATGGAAGCAGCCCAAGATGCCCATCCACAGATGAATGGATTACAAAACTACGGGATATGTATACAATGGAATTTTACTCAGCCATAAAGAAGAACAAAATCATGTTCTTTGCAGGGAAATGGATGCAACTGGAAAACATTATGTTAAGTGAGATTAGTCAGTCACAAAGAGTAAAGAAGCATATGTTCTCCCTAATATACGGATGCTAGGGAGAAGATGGGGCATAGGAGGGTCTCCAAATGAAAAGGAGAGATCCTCGATAAGCAAAGAAGTTGATCTAATTGTAGTGTATGCATGGGGCCGAGGGACACCCTAAGGCACATGATGTACTTACACAATCATATCAAGGTCACTCACTGAAGTGAACCTGAGGGGGAGGGAGGGGGAGGGAATGGGGTGGGAATCAGGGAAGGGGTCAAATGAGAATTGTGTGCAAATATGTTTTTAACAACTTGTACTTAACAAAGATGTATGCTTTATTGCACGAATTACTACAATAAAAATAAATTTAAATAAATAAATAAATAAAAATTTAAAAAAAATCTCAGTTCAGGTTTTGAAGGGGAAACAAAACACACATAAAAATCTTGCATCGAAACATATCTTTATACTTACAAGAAACTCATTTTTATTAACTTCATGATTTATTGATTCAAAAATTACAGCAAGGTTCTTGGAAAATAATCTTATTGTAAATGTTTAATTTTTGTCCTTTTGCAAATTCCACTGACAGTCTGGAAGGAGAATCTGGAATCTATTTCCCTACTTCTGATTCTACAGTTAGGTAGCTGTTCATTTGTCAGAAAGAAGATTAACATGTTGCCACCCCAAGGTCTATGTCATGCTGGTACCAATGGCAAATGATTTATTTCTATTTATTAGCAGATAAGATTTTGTCACTATTGTTTTGTTTTCATGTTTTGGGTTTTGGGTTTTTTTTTTGTGTGTGTGTATGGTACTGGGGATGGAATCCAGGGACATTCTACCTCCAGGTTCTACCCTCAGACCCATTTTATTCTTTTATTTGGAAACAGGATCTGGTAAGTCACAGATAGCCTCACTAAGTTGCTGATACCAGCCACAAACCTGCAATCCTCCTGTCTCAGCCTCCCAAGTACTGGGATTACAAACAGGAGCCACCATATCTGGCTTTCACTACTGTTTATAAATCATTGGCACATACCTATCCTCAGACTCCTACAGAGCCTGTAAGAGGCAAACATGTTTTCCTGCAAGGTAAAAGTCACACATTGGATAGAATGTGCATTCAATCACCAAAAGAGCTCAGCATAAAGACTGTCAACCATTATGAAGTAAGTTGTCAAAGAATCTTATGAACATATGTTTCAGTACCTGAAGATAAAATTTCTCAGAGAACTCTACAGAACACTGGGAAAGGGTTCTGTGGTAAAGATCATTTAGATGGAATACTCCAAATACCAACCATTATATTCTCCTCTTAATGACTCAATTTTTATCTTAAAATAAATCACAATGTGCCAAATGTATACAATACTTTCTGGTCAAAATCAAGAGTTGGGGATGGGAAAAACTTTTTCAGGTCATCAAGCAAATATTGGCTAAAGTAGTCTATTCTTCAACGTGGACCACTTTTGGTCAAGAGAGAAGGTAAACTAACTGACTCCTTGATGCCCTTTCAGCTCTAAATTTTCCCATTACAGTAATGGAATTTTCTAGAAACAGAAATTTATTTCATCAGTATAACGTCTATGAATGTTCACAGAGGGAAGATAGCATAACTAACTTGACTTAGTGTCTCCATTAAATAGCACTTTACCTGGCATGTGATCTGTCTCTCAACATTTGCTATTATCACAATCTGGAAGTTTGCCATGCGGCAGAAAACAAGAGAAGAATCTCAGGTGCCACTATAGTTCTCCCCTAGCCCTCCCACTGACCTTCACTGGATACTTTGTCCCCTTTCTTTCATCTTTTTTTAAAAGTTGATCTGCTTTTGACCTTGACCACTCAAAATCAACATGCATAGTTTGGGGAGGCCTGTGGCTAATTGTGGCCAGCAAAGTTACAAGTTACAATATGAAAATCAGTGATGTTACCCTTTTTCTCAAAATCTCCTCAAAGTGATTACATAGTCTATGCAGCCAGGCACAACATATGCAAATGACAACCTTGTTCTAAGTGTCCTGTGGCTCTACTCTGTATCCTAAAAATATTTTAAAGAAAGTCACTGAATTCACTGAATGAAAGTATAAAAATACTTTGACAAGGTTAATGTATTTCCCAACCTGAGTTCAGAAAAAGCAGGAAAACTTAGAGCTGGGTGATTCAGCTACAGACATACCAATGGTATGCAGCTAAAAAGGATGAAATTCTAAGGATCATCATGCTGCCAAAACAACAAAAGAACATGCAGAATGACAGGTTGTATACTTACGGACAATACACTGATTTCCACCAGGTAGGGTTTTCCATCCAGGACAACAGTAAGCATTATAACGTGATCCACAGACGTTGGGTCTGAAATAAAAACATAAAATCTCATACTTTTTAAAAAAAAGAAGATATGACCAAATGTCAAATTTCAGGATAGGAAATCTCTAAGTTATAAAGCAGGATGGATCCTGGCAAAGTAATATCATGGGACTCATGCTAGCTTAATAGTTTAGAACATTTTAACTTAATGATACCAACAGGGATATCCTTTAATATCATCTCTGCATACAGTATATCAGGACAATAAGAAAGAGAAGAAAAACGAGGTGCACTGAATTGCAGTACACAAATATAAAAATTCATGGGGCCACATATAAGCCTAACTTAAACAATAAACTTTCTACCAATCCAGTTAAGAGAAGATATAATAAAATCTATTATACGTAAGGTTTTAAATGTCTACTTTTTGAAACTGCATAATTTTTTCCTATGGCCCAGCTCACCTCTAAAATGTTATCACATTCTTCCTTTTACCAAAATTACAGGAATGCAAACTCTAACGTTGGTCAGAAAAAATAAAGGCCAGAACATGTAAATATTTCTTTAGCGAGAGTTTGGAAACACAGTTGATACCAACAGTTACAAGAAAATAAAATCGGTGTCACTCTGGGTTTCTTTTTTAGAGATAGCTCATTCCATGTCTTAGAGCAAAGCCTCCAGTCAGAATTTAGATATTTGACAATTTCAGGGAGCAATTGGTTAAAGGTCTAATTACTCCTACACTGGAAAGTAAGACAGAATGGAGCACACAGAGCCCCCAAAGAAACCATTCACATCCTCTTTGCTATGTCCTTTCAGCCTAAACATCGAAGCTACTTGCTGAAATTCAGGGGCCAATAAGGTCAGATGTTTTGCAATCAGTTTCACAAACCAGAAGTATTCCAAGTCTTGCTAGAATAAATATTGTAGCCCAACAAATATCAGCTTTTAAATACCACTATGTAGCCAAAGTGTCTAAAGTGACTCAGTTGAGGAACACTCATACATTCTTCCTTGATACATAGATCATAGGTAACAGCACAGAGTCTCCTGCATTTCCTCCAAACTCTCCTTCAACCTCATTCAGGATTGGAAACCAAAGGAATATCCTCACCCTGTCCTCTACACTTTTCATAGCCCAGAAAACCTGGAGCACTCTGCAGTGCACAAGTCAGACTGACCAATGCTAAGGTCAGAAAGAGAATGAGAAAGGGAGATGGAGGGGCAGGGAAAGGACTGTACTCAGCAGTCTACAGCTTCACCAAGACTAGAGGAGAAATTACTGGATAGAGGCTTCACATATGCATGACTTTTGAGTCTTTCTGAGTCTTCATTTGTTTTCGGTTCACGTTGAGATAATAAACTCTTTGCCTCGTCTGCATCATGTGTGCTTATCCATCAGGTGAATTGATGGGCACAGAAAGCTTCCTATGTGAAAGGCACAGTAAAAACACAATACATCATCATCATAATGAAATTGACTTCAGGTTTGAATTCTGGCTCATCTTCTGACTCAGCCAAGGAAACTACAAGGGCTTCAGGGAGAAACAAATACTTTGTTGAAAGTTCTAAGTCACTGGCTCTCAGCCCTCTATCCCTCCTATGACAAAGTAGTGTCCTGAACTTCAGTGTCCACAACTTCCTGGACAAACTCAGAATCTCAGGGAAGTGAGAGGAGCCAGGGTAGAGGCCTGGGGTGTGTATACTAAGTGGGGAGGGGGGCCCTCAACCCTTCCAAGTTTTATAAAATTGCACTTGATTTAAAATGATGATCCAGGCCAAAGTCAACTGAGTCAACTGTCTCAAACCTTCCCCACCAACAGCCCATTACAACAGTTCCCCTGGATCCAGTCCCACCCCAAACCAAATCCTGGAATCACTTCACAGGACCCCTGAGCTTTCACAGGGTACCCTGTGGTTGTAGGAACTATGTTTTTCAAACAAAAATCAGGTCATATTGTCTGATGAAAATGAGAGTATTTATGGAGTAATAACACATATAACAGGGTGAGAAAACTAACAAAGAAGGATCCAGAAACAGTCATTTCAGTACCCCAAAGCAAGACATTAGAAAGACTATCCATGATACTTGAAAAAATCATAATACATGAGCATTCTTTATTGCTTTTCAATGTTTAGAATCAATCTGCATCAAAGACATTGGCGATTTGGAGTTTACCTTGGTTACAAAACAAAATGCCACTGTTTTAAAACTTCATGCTGTAAAAGCAATGGTACAGATGACAGCAACTGGAGAACAACTGAGAGGAAAGGTATGCAGAGCAACAGCGTAGCTGATCCAAGAAACAGAGGATTGACTATATCACATAGTGTTTTAAAATAACCAATAAATAAGTTATACTATCATTATCAAAAGTTAAGAAGGAAAAGGCAACAAAAAAGTATAGATCTCTTAGTGATATAAATCCACATGTTTCCCAGCAAGAAACTAGTGGGTACTGTTAAAATCTAGACACAGAGGAACAAGCATAAGGATGATGCTATGGGGATAAGTAAGAATCAAAAACAGAAATGGCTAACACTAGTTACCTTAACAGATAAGGATTTGGGGAAGCAGGAGAAGCATTCGTTTGCTTTGTCTTTTAATACCCATCCACAAGTGTTCATTTTTTAAATGTATGCTCTTCTATTTTGATCATCTTCTAATCAAAGCTACATTATTTTTAAAGTATAAATAGGCTGGGCATGGTGGCACATGCTTGTATTCTCAGTACTTGGGAGGCTGGGACAGGAGGATCGCAGGTTCACAGCAAGCCTCAGCTACTTAGTGAGATCCTCCACAACTTAGTGAGACCCTATTTCAAAATAAAGAATAAAAAATAAAACTGAGGGTATAGCTTGGAGGTAGAATGCCCCTGGGTTCAATCCCCAGTACCACAAAAAATGAAAGGAAGCAAGGAAGGAAGGAGGGACGGACCTTTAAGCAGAGTGCTTTCACTTACAGCTCCCTTTCATTATTGTACCCCATTTTTATTTCATTCCATTTCTTAAAATTCTATATAATTTTAGATTGTGAATTATTTTTTGCAGACCCTGACTTTTTTGTTTTATAACTTTATCATTTAAAACAAGCAGTAAATTATTTACTTTCAATTGTTTCGACCAACAATGTCACATGCCGATGATTATTTTAATTTCCTTGCCATTTGATCTTTAACAATATTAAGTAGTATTATATCATGTGGCTCAGCCAAAAGCATTAGGAAGATGCATAATTCCTCTTTGACTGACTTTGGGATTGAGGGCTACAAACTAATGGAATTCATTCAAACAAGCTGGGTGGCATTTGTTCTACTTACAGGAAAAAAAAAAAAAACAGCTCTAAATCTAGAAATAAATGAATGTCTTATTTAAGTTGGAAAATGGTAAAACATGTAAAGTCTAAAGGAGACATGCTGGCATGCTGGATTATTTCCATTATAAAAGATTTTATTCTAAGGTTTCAGTGTAAACAGCATTGACAAAGAAGATAAATTTTTAATAAAGTTATTCTTTTCTGTAGATGAAAGTGTATCATGCATACTGTTTTTTCTTTCTTTTCTCCTCATCTGCCACCTTCTCCAATCGACTCTCCAAGTAGGACTACCATTTGGCAAATTAAAGGGAATTTAAAACTCAAATGGAAAAGAACTTTCTGTAAAGTACCAAAGATACATCACTTTATTTCATCCACACAGAAACTCTTTGAGATAAGTTCCACTGTTATTATCTTTTACACTACGGAAATTATGGTTTAGGAAGCTTGAACTAATAAGTCAGGGTCCCATAACTTGAACTACATAATTTGAACTCAGGACATCTGACTTCAGATTCCATTCTTTTGACACAATATTAGAGGAAAGATACATTTAGAGGACAAGAAGATATTTCACCCAATAGCATTTGTGGTGACATGAGTAATAAAAATTACAAAATGTCTATCAATAGACTAAAGATTGAGCTTTCTATTTTTTAAACCTGTATTCTAATAGTCTATGGAGGGAAGGGGAAAAATGTTTATATTCCCCTTCACCATTGGGAGATATATATATATATATATATATATATATATATATATATGTGTGTGTGTGTGTGTGTGTGTGTGTGTGTGTGTGTGTGTGTGTGTGTATTTATATTTAACAGCTAGGTCTTCATCTGTAAGTTCTCTTACCAGTCACTCTAAATATTGTGCTCTGCAACAACCCAACGCCATCACCCTGGGGGATGGGTGAGCCTCCACAGGCTTGATATTTGGATCTTGTTCAGACAGAGCACTCAGAGATTGTGTGGGATCACTAAAGCCTCTCTCAATGGAGCAAACAGCTGGGCCCTACCATGTCTGACCACATCATTGTAAGAATTGGCCTCTGTGCAAGATGTCTGCAACATGTCCACATTCCTTAGCCAGAAACACTCCTGCAAGTTTGGCCTCTCATACAGCAAGATAGCCTTTCTGCTTCTCCTCCCAAGTGAAAACTCCCTTTCAGAAAAGGTTGGGGTAATAAAAACAAGGTCAGGGGGGCTTTTATTTCACATGTGAGAATTTCCCAGCCTGTGCAGCAATTAAATGCTTGAGCAAAGAGAACACAAAGCATCAGGTAAAGGCTGAGATTGACCCTGCTCCATGAGTTGCCTGCTTTTTTGACCTTTAAGAGGAAAATTACAATTAAGCCCCTTGAAAATAAAGGTGACAAAGCCATCAAAAAGTATAGGCACATGACAGAGGATGCTCCAAATGTCCATGCAATGTGTCCCAAGGTGATATCTTAATCACTGTTCCAGAATTAAAATACTTTGCTCTGTCAAAAATGTAATAGATCAACTGGGTGTGGTAGTATACACGTGTAATCTAAGTACTTGGGAGGCTGAGACAGGAGGATCACAGATTCAAGGCTAGCCTCAGCAACTTAGCAAGGCCCTCTACAACTTAGCAAGATCCTGTTTAAAATTGTTTTAAAGTAAAATAGGGCTGAGGGTATAGCTTGGAGGTAGGGTTCAATTCCCAGTACCACAATTAATTAATTCATTAATTAATTCATTAATTAATTTTTAAATGTGATAGATCATGGAACAGCTATACTACACAAATGAACTCTCTATATTAATCATACATCATGATTTTGTTTGTTGTTTTACCAAAATACAAAGAAAAAGAAAAATCCTCAGTGCTATCTGATGAAAAGACCCACAATATTTCAACAAACTTTGCAAACCCTCCCTCCTTTATTTTAACACTTTCATTCTGGTCCTCCTTGCTTAAGGCAGAGGTCAAATCTCTCAGAAGACCACATGTGAATGTCCCTGGATTATGTATCTAGTCACAACAACTCTAAGAATGAAACGTTGACCCCTGGTCATGAAAACAGCTTCTGTGGCCTCCCTAAGTTCTGCCTGGGCTCTTCTGATCAGAGACTCGTTTGGGGATTGTCTGCATTGACATTGGCTGGGACACAGACGATCCTGGTTTTCTACTTTGAAGATGCAAGCCAACCAGCCGTCTTGACCTACTTCATGCAGTTTTTCTTATTAAAAAAGAATCTAACATAGAACAGAAAGAATAGTTCATATTCTGGTTTCCAAAAGCCTCATCCCCTCCTTGCTTTCTCCATCACCAGTGGACTAGTGACTTCAACATCATTTCCTATAAAGCGAGAGTGTGTCTTTATTCTCTCCCTCTGCCCACCCCACCCCACCCCCTCTTTCTCTCTTCTCTCTTTAGTGCCTGTTTTCAGGGCATTGAATCAATCAAATGTTTTGCTACCTCCTTGAACTCACTGTATCCAGGATCACATGGCTCATCCTCTTGTGTAGCCATAAGCTCACCACCATGTGCACATCCAGTACAAGACTAATCAATCACCTTGCCCACAAGCACAAAGCCATTCAATAATATTTAATGAGAGCCTATTATATGCCAAGCCTTAGGTTAGATAAGAAATAAAAGTGACTAAGATGAGCACATTAAATGCCCAGATCTTGGTTCCTAGACCATTCTCCATTAAAGGAACCAGAGATCCTGAGAGAAACAACTGATTGTAGGACTAGGAATGATATATGCAAAATGGGTCTGGAGCATCTTGCAATTATAGAAAGTAAGACAGGGCTTAAAAACAAGCACTCACAATGACAGGCAAGGGACACAGAAGATAAATGAAAGTGACATCAGATTATAACTCCAAAATAAAATAAATATCCATGAGTCCATACTGATAAATAAGTGATCAAATAAATGTGTAAATTGGAGAGAAGCAATAAATCCCCTGTGCTGAAGAGTTACAGTGCTTGATGCTCTGCCTTTAAGGAGACAAGCTTAACTCCCTCCTCCTTACAGGGAGGCATGTATTGACATCTTTCCAATGAGCACAGCATGGAAAGGGGCAGAAAAGAGTAGCGTGATGGTGGAAAAACCTGGCAAACAATCAGGGTTTACTGCAACAGACACTCATCTTACTCATACTATAAACTCTTGATATGATGGGATGAAGATGGAACCCCACCTTGGAGGTCTTCTTCCCTGAAATCCACCACCCCAGTCCAATCATGACAAAAATATCAAATGATTCCAATTAAGGCTCATTCTACAAAATGCCTTACCAGCACTCCTCAACACAGCCAAGGTCATCAAAAACATGAGAAACTGTCTATAGCCTAAGAAGTCATGGCAACTGAATGCAATATGGTATCCTGGGTGGAATCCTGAACATAAAAATGACATTAGGCAAAAACTAAGGAAATGTGAATCAAGAATAGACTTCAATTAATAACTATGTATCAGGATAAGATTAATTAACTGTGATAAATGTACCACACTAGCACAAAAACGCTAACAACAGTAGGCATACACACATACTCTCCATCCCACACACAGCCTTAGAGAGTTGAGGAACCAGAAAACTGAAAGGCAGGTCCCCAAATCCAGGAGGTCACTTTGAACGGACAGCCAATTTAAATTCTGTTGAGATCTTTACAGGTGACTGGAACATATGCTTGTGTGAGTTTTTCTTTGGAAAAAAAAAGGAAGAATTTAAGGCTCAAAGAGCCATGGGGTTCACTCTAACAGGAAATGAGACACTGAACTACAAAGACCAAACTCACTGATGTTTAAAGAACATCTCTGTGGGCAGCAAGTGCTAATTCCTCTGAGGCACTGGGCACTTTATGCTCCTGCTACTCTGGATTAAACACTGCTAGAACACACAATTTCACTCAGAAGAATAAACTACCTGAAAGGACCCCACAAAGTTTTCACAGTAATGATCTAACTAGCTTGCTGTCTGACTTTGCACTGGATTCCAGAAAAGGAATCTGGCCTGCTAGCATCCCTGATTGGTTGTGTAAAAGGTGCTCCCATTAAATACATAAAAAGAGAAGCACTGGTTCATAAGTTGAAGTTATTATTTCACCCTCTAGGGATGAGGAAAGGTTGCCTCAAAACAAACAAACAAAAGGCACACCTCAAACTTGTATTTATCGAACATCTGAAAAAAATTTGGCCAATGACATCATGAAAACATATGGTGCTTTTGAAGAATTGCTTCCCAGAACTCTGCAGCCTGCTTTGACCTTACCAATGAGTTCAAGCACTACCGTGACATTTGCTTTGACTGGGATATCCGCTCCATCTATTCAAACCAAAGCCACACAGTACTTTTCCAAAGGGTAGACAAAATTATAGAAATTATTGAAAACACCAAACAAGTGAACTAGGGAGGTAATACAGAGACTGTACAGTGAGATACAGGCTGAGGGTTGGGGTCATGGAATGCACTGTTGCCTTCCTTCCTTTTATCACCCACAAAAGAAATGGGGGATTGAAACCATGAGTCTCACCACTTCCCAGAAATTCTCAAACCAAGAGCTCTGTCCAGGGAGATAATATCTTCTGAATGTTCTGGCAACCCCAGAAAAAGATGAGAAAACCAGCCAGTGGGGTCAGGCTTAGGAGAAAGAAGGGGGTTCTCAGGAACTGGGGGTGCAAAGTGATTTGATACTTTAATTCTGAATACTGGCAGCTGCCAGCTGATAAGCAGGTAAGCTCTAAAATTTCATTTCTACATATTGGTATTTAGAAGATGGAATGGCCTTTCCAACAGAAACAATGTTAATAGGTGGTGGTTTGGTCCCCAAGCTAGTCAAATAGCAGTCTCTCCACTGCATTATCAGCTAAATAGGCCATTTGGGCTGATCTGGGAACCTGACCACAACTTAAAATGTTGTTTTATGGGAAACATTCCACAGCAGGCAACCTGAAGGAAACTTGGCCGTGCAAATCCTCCATGCCTCAGCTATAGTGAGCTGCCCAGTAATCTGTAGATTTGAACACCTTGAGCTCCAACACCCTCATACAGTCCTAAGAGGGTAGCCAGCCCCAAGTCTAAACCCTAGCACAAGAC
>PVLC010046848.1:0-11392 GCA_004027655.1 Graphiurus murinus | reverse complement strand
GGTACTGGGGATTGAACTCAGGGGCATTCTACCTCCAAGCTATACCCCTAGTCCTACTTTTTATTCTTTATTTTGAAACAGGGTCTCACTAAGTTGCAGAGGGCCTCACTAAGTAGCTGAGACTGGCCTCGAACCTGGATCCTCTGGTCTCAGCCCCCCAAGTACTGGGATTACAAGCGTGCGCCACCATGCCCAACTTCAATTTTATTTTTACCTCTTTAAAGAACCAGTTCTCCATTTCACTGATTATACCTGGTGGGTTTTATTGTTTGTTTTGTCTCGGTTTTATTTACTTATTTTTATTATTTGTTCCAGGTTTCTCCTGCTTTTCTTTTACTGGATTATTAAGGTAAAAGTTTAGATCATTCATTTGAGAACTTCCTTTTTTCTCATATCAGAATAAATGCTATATGTGTCTAAGAAATGTTTTAACTGAATCCCACAAATTTTAATATTCTTTGCTTCCGTTTTTAGTCTAGTTACACTGTATCCTAACTTCTCTGTGCTTCCTCTTTGATCCATGGGTTATTTACAAGTGTGTGTCCTGGGAGCTAGGTGTGTAGTCCAGTGGTTAGCCTTTGCCTAGCAGGTGTAAAACTCTGGGTTCCATCTCCAGCACCTCAAAAAAAAGTGCATGTCCCAATTTGCATATATTTGGACTTATTCTCTGTTGTTTTTAGCTTATTCCATTGCGGCTAGCCAGCATCCTTTGTATGGTGATGATTGAGTCTGGTGTTTGGGGGTTTTATGAACAGGATATGACCCCTGTCTGGGAGAGGGGTGGGATCTGTCTGGGCAAGGGGCAGGACCTATTATGGGAAAGGGATGGGGCTGATTCTAGGGCAGATCTAGACCAACTGACGTCCCAGGAATTCCACAGGCCTGGACCGTGTGGGCATCAGGGTCTCCAGAGGGACCTGGGGAGGGCTTCTGGAGCAGTGGAAAGACCCCTGGGGCCCAGCAGGCTCCAGGACCCCGGGAGACACCAAGGCGTGAGATGCCTGATAGGGCCCCAGCCTGCCGACCCTGCCACCCAGGGGCTGCCCTCCCTGGAGTCATGAGGGAGGAAAGCCAGCCAGGGTGGGGGAGCTCAGGGAAGCCAGTGGCCTCAGCCCAGCCCTTAAGAGGCCAGAAGTGGGGAGCTGGCCTCTGTCTCGCTGGCTGGCCCCCCGCAGCTCGGAGGCCTGGCGCCAGTGTCCCCTCCCTTGAGGGAGGAAGCACAGGGTGTGGTGGTGAGACCCTGGGCTGGGGCCGAGGTTGCACCCGCCTCATCCCCTTGGCCTGGGAGGATTGCTGCACTCTGAGGTCCTTGGTTCTGGGCCTGGGGCTCCCCCAACACCACCTGCTGCTTTGAGAGAGGAGACACCTGCTTCTCTCTAAACTTTCCAGGAGGCTGGGGATTCAGCTCCCAAACATGCATGGGCGCCTGCACCAGAGAGAGAGAGAGAGAGAGACACACACACACACACACACACACACACACACACACACACGGGCACACAAAAGGCTGGCTGCCCCATTGGATCCACAGAGCCAGCAGGACTTTGCGGGTCACTTCAAGGGCTCGACAGCTCTGCCCAGCAGCCCCCAGCAGGCCTGGACAGGCCCAAGGTCATGGCTACTTTTGCCAGTTTGCAGCAGGAGCTGACCTCCGCTCCCCACAGTATGGAGACCCAGAGTGAAATGCACGCACACACACACACGCACACACACAGGCAGACGCATGCATCCACATTTGCACACACATCCATCCGTGCACATGCACACAGCTGCACACAGATGCATGC
Source organism: Graphiurus murinus (assembly GCA_004027655.1). Lineage (NCBI taxonomy): Eukaryota > Metazoa > Chordata > Mammalia > Rodentia > Gliridae > Graphiurus > Graphiurus murinus. The sequence continues at coordinate 9,605 of PVLC010046848.1, read as the reverse complement.
GAATCCTTCCACGCACACCGTCTCCGCGGTGTATGGGCCCCCGGGGCTGGGTGAAGGCCTCCCCAGCTGCAGAAAGCCCTGGAGATGGTCGTGAAGGAACCCGGGCCTTTTTCAGATTCGGGGCGAAGGGCTTTGCCTAGCGAATGCTTCGCTCAGGTGGAGAGCTGGAGTCCAAGAGAAGGCGCTGAGGGGGACACATTTGTACCCGGTATTTGCCAAAGCCAGGCTCCCTATGTCCTGTGCACAGAGCCTGGCAACCGGACCCCAGGGTGCTGAGGGACACTTTCCACACCCTCCACCTCCCAGGACCCCGCCGCACAGGGGCCAACTCGGACCACCGCGGCACCAACTCAGACCATGGCCACACAGTGTCTCTGCCTGAGTTTATTATCAGAAAGCAAAAGATTGAACCAAGACTCAGAAAATAAATATCCCCAGAGAGGAAGGCAAGCTTAGGCGGCGAGGAGGCGCAGAGGGCCAGCGGGTCAATTCAGGTCAATTCAGACTGCGTAGTTGCTGCTGGGAGGCGGCTGGGCTCACCACCTTCCCAGAAGCCGGGGGCTGGAGCGCCGGACGCGGCTTTGCTGCGCCGCCTCCGGGAGCCCGCAGACCGAGTCCTGGCACTGGCAGCTCTCGATGTGCGTGTAGGTGTGGACCAGGGTCTCGCCGTGGCCGCAGTCCAGGACCACCTTGCGCTGGCTGGTCTTCTCCTCTTTGCAGCAGGAGCACCTGTGGTCCAGGGCCTGCACCTCCGAAGAGTACCTGGGGAGGGCAGGGCAGGGTGAGGGGCCGCCTCGCTCCTCGCGGGGGCCCCTCCCCGGCCTCCTCCCCCGTGGGACTCACATGGCAAAGGTCCCGCAGGACCCAGAGCAGTAGTTCATGGTGACGTTCTTGGAGCAGCCAGCATGCGAAATCTCCTTGGTAACAGGGATGGCGGAGCACGGGACCCTGGTCTCGTTGCGAGGGATGCCTGGGGAGGGAGGCGGAGGAACAGGGCTGGGGGCTCACAAGAAATCTCCCCTCCTCAATCCCAGCCAGCCCTGCGCTCTGGGGAAGAGCGGCTTCCAGCGGGAGCACGGGAGAGTAGGTAAGACCGTAGGGGCAGTGCTCCCCCCCCTCGCACCCTCCTCCCTCCAGGGCCCTGAGTACCGCCCACTGCCAGGCCGCACGCTAGCTGGTACTCACATGTCTTACAGCACCCGTTGGGCATGAATGTGATGGAGCCCTAGAGGGAAAGGAGAATGAGCCAGGAGCCCCAGGGCCTCGGGGGCATGGCGGGCGGGTGGCTAAGGTGTCGCTCCCAGGGCAAAGCTTCCTGGGGCAGCTGCAGACAGGCCAGAGGCCACCGCCCAGAACCATGGACCCACCCCCTGGAACTCTAGGACCCCCTTTCCCGGCAGAGCACACGTGCCCCATGCACAGATGGCCACTCACCGGCACGCAGGTGCTGGGGTCAAAGTCAGGGCAGGTGATGTTGGAGACGGACGAGATGAGCTGGTTGTGGATTTTCACACAGCTGTAGAAGATGCAGTTGTCGTTGGGGTTCTTCTCGATGTCTCCAGGCTGTGGACAGAGCGCGGGTCAAGATGAGGACAAGCAGACGGCCAGCCCAGGGGGATGGCCTGAGAGGACGGGACACAAGCACTGGCCTATCTTCTCAGGCAGCAGGCCAGCAGAGCCACAGGGGACAGGGGAGATGGGAGGGGTGCTCAGGGACAGACACCTGCTCGTGGTCCACATAACCCCAAAGGTTCCAGCCCCAGAACCCAAAGTGGCATGCCCACTTCTAACCTCAAGACCCAAATAGGTATGCCTACTTCTAACCCCATAATCCAAAAATGTAGGCTCACCTTCTAACCCCAGAACCCAAATGCCTGCCACGTCTAACCCCAGAACCTATAAAGTGATCATGAAGTAAAGGATCCTGAGATCAGGGCGCCCTTGTAAGAGACGGAAGAGAAGACACAGATACTGAGGAGACGGCAGGTGAGGATGGAGGCAGAGACGGGGGTGACGCGGCCACACGCCAAGGATGCCTGGAGCCCTGCAGCTGGAGGAGGCAGGCGGGACTCTGCCCAGGCCCTCCCTCCCCTTCCAGAGGAAGCAGGGTCCTGCCAGCCTTGATCTTGGACTTGGGAGCCCCCAAACTGGAAGACTCCATCCCTGTTGTGTAAGCCGCCCAGCTGTGGTCATTGCTGCTGCAGTCCCAAGACACTCATGCCCAGCTGTGCCCAGGACTGGAAGGACTCGGCCGGGGGCCCGGGGAGCCCTGCCCTCCGCTCCCCGCAGCCCCGCCGCCCCGTGCCCACCTTCAGGATGAGGTACTGGCCGTTGGGCCTGTTGATGATGCAGTGGGTCTGCTCACACTTTTGGCAGCACTCGCCAGGGGCGTCCACGATTTCAAAGCCCTAGGGACACAGACAAGGCGGAGGCGGGGCTCACAGGCTCATCCCACACCCCACAAGGCCCCGGGGCAGCCGGGACCCCCCACCTGGGGGAGGCTGCGGGGCCGGGCAGGTGCCAAGGTGGAGAGGTGGGGGCGGGAGCAGGGCGGCGAGGAAAAGAGGAAGGAAAGCGGGAGGTCAAAACTCCACGGCAGCAACCGTGAGTCATCGAGCTCCTCGGGGAGCTGAGAAGAGGGTAGACCGAGGCAGGGAGGGAGGGGAGGGCCAAGGGCTCACCGGGTCGCAGGAGATGTTGCAGGGCACGTGGGTACAGGTGATGATGTTGAGCTGGGTGCTGTTGTCGACGGCGTGGGTGCACTCGCAGTCCTGGCACTTGGAGGAGTACACTGGAGAGCCGGGCTGTGGGCGCGGGCAGGCGGTGAGGGCCACAGTAGGGCCCTGCGCACCCCTTCTCCCCACGGGGTCATCCCTCCGCCCTCCTCCTCCTCGGCCTCCCGCCCCAGCTCACCTGGTACTCGGCATTCTGGTGCACACACACACCCTTGGGCACTAGGAGGAAGACAGCAGGCGAGGCCATCAGAGGGAGCCGCCTCCCTCCGCCCGGCCCTCTGGCCTCAGTGCGGCCCCCCCGCTGCTTCCCCGCTGCCCTCACTCACCGCAGGAGTAGACCGGGCAGCACCTTCCGGGCACCACCGTGCTCTTCACCTGGAGACCCAGCGGGCACGTCGGGGGCTCCTCTTTGCACAGGCTGGTGTCACACTCTGCAGGCGAGGCAGACACAGGGTGGTCTGGACAGGTCCTCACTAGCAGAGCCCCACCTCCCGCTGCACAGCGGCCACCAGGGTCCCCGGCCTCCCTCCGAGGTCCCCTCCCCCTCCCAGCTGGCACCTGCAGGAGGCAGGCCTGGCTTGAGCCCAGCAACCTTCGCCAGCAGCCTCTGGGCTAGGCACAGCCTGAGCTCCCCAAGGAGGGGAGGGCAGGAAGCCCCGCCCACAGGGCACCTGCTTAGTGGCACCGGGAGCCCAGGAGGGTTGTGGCCCCCATGTCCTGAGGGCAGCCTTACTGCAAAAGGTGATGTTGCAGCAGGTGTCGGCGGGGTTGACTTCCGTGACCAAGTAGGTGCCGTCCTCCTTGCACTCGACGGGGGTCACCTGGGTACACTCCTTGGGCCTGCAGATGATGCCACTGCCACCTTCCAGGCAGACGCAGTCCTTGCAGTCGAACGAAAAGTGCTCCCCAAACTGCAGGGAGGAAAGGGGCGAGCAGGAAGAAGAGGGGTATCAGGCCAGGCCCAGCCTTGCCACAGCCCCAGGGACGCGTGGCACATGTCCAGGACCAAGGAGGAGAGGGCTGCGCCGGGCAGCCAGCTCTGAGCTCACGGGAAACATCTGGGAGAGCATGGCGGATGCTCATTCAGCGGGCCAAGCCGCTGAGGTCACAGCCATGACCCGCTCTCATCAGGTGGGCACTGAAGGGGGCAAGGTGTCATCTAGGTTTAGACACACGTCATACGACTGGTGGGGGGGAGTGGGGGTACAGAGAGAGAGTATTGGATGAGTGTGTGGAGGGACAGATAATGATGGATAGGTGAATGAATGATGGACAGATTGACAAACTAATGGAAAAGTGGATGAGTGGATGGATGATGGACAGACCGGCAAACCTATGGACAGGCAGATAAGTGAGTGGGTGGGTGGAAAAATATTTGGATGGATGGATGGATGGATGGATGGGCCAATGGATAGGTGAGTGGATGGGTGGATGGATATATGTATAGATGGATGAGTGGATGTGTGGGTAGATGGATGGATGGATGGATGGACAACCAATGGACAGATAGGTGAGTGAATGGGTGGATGATGGTACTTGAATGGATACATAGGTGGAAGAACCAATGAACGGATAGATGAGTAGATGGGTGAATGGATGGAAGAACCAATGGGCAGACGGATAAGTGAATGGATAGATGATGATAGATTGATGGAAGAGCCAATGGGCAGGTGGGTAAATGGATGGATGGATGGGTGGGTGGGTGGATGGATGGATGGATGGACCAATGCACAGGTGGATGTCCCTGCTAGCTCAGCATTGCAGGAATGAAGTGACTCATTACTCAGTCTTTGAGTTGCACAGGTTCTCATGTCTACTAGACCCCACCCCACCCCCAAACCTCAGGATTTGTGGGAGAACTCCCCCAGCACAAAGAGGAAGGCCTACCTCTCTGGGCACATTGTCAGGTCCCACACAGCCTAGGGAGAGGAATGAAACAAATCTTGTTAGCGCAGTCCTGGCACCACAGGGAACTGGGGCCAGCCTCAAGGGCCCAGTCCCCAGGGAAGCTGAGGAGGACACGGGAGGGAGGCCGCGTGAGTGGGTGGCATACCGCACGTCTCCACGCAGATGTCAAAGCCAGGAGCGTAGTTCATGGTGCCTTCAGGACAGAAGCAGCCTTCCACCCGACCCATGGAGTCCTGCTCCACGGGGAAGCTGCAGGGAGAGGCGTCCTCAGATGGGGCGGGTGGGCTAGGGAAGAACACCCCAGACCCCCCTCCCCGGGAACCCCCCAGCAACATACCTGTCCCGGCAGGTGGGCTCTTCTGCAGGGCCACAAGCCCGGTACTCCTTGTTGGAAGGGCATGGGAAAGCTACAGAAAGGAGGCAAGAACCAGGAGGGTCACATCAGGAGGGAGGAGCCATGCCACCTTTAGGGACAGAGCAGAGGTGGCCAGCTGCACCCCGACCCCTCTGCGCTCCCCTTCCCCCCTCGAGGGCCCAGCCCGGCCTCACGCCCGCCACCCCTGCATGCCTGACCCCAGCTCAACCAGGTCGAAGTTCAGGCTGCACACGGCCCCCAGCAGAGCCGGCGCCCCTCACCAGGGCAAGAGTGAGCGGCACTTACAACAGGCCCCGTGGGTGTGGTTCCGCCACTCAACACAGACACCCTGCTGGGCACAGAGGGTGGCGTAGGCCTGCACACTGGCGCACTCGAGGCCAGAGTCGGGCACGAAGCAGCTGTCAAACAGGCAGGCTTCATAGTAGTGCTGGGGGAACACGTAGGGGTGGCACTCGGCAAACAGGCTGTGGGGGAGGGGGGAAGGTCACACTCTGGTCAGCACCCATGGGCCTCTCCCACACCCCACACCACCCACACCTTTGCCCGGGCTGCCTTCTGGGGCCTGCTCAGCCTGCACCCACCAAGTGGCTGACAGCAGGAGCAGAGGGAGGGGCCAGCCTCCGGAACAGGCGGTCAGAACTGTGCCCCAAGGCAACCAGGCAGCTGAACAGTCACCAGGTGCCAGTAACCCTGGCAGAGGGCCACCCAGCTGCACTCACCTCCCACACCTCCAGGGACAGGGCACTCTGTCCATGCAGCCGGCTCTGGGAAGCCCCTCTGTCTCAGCCCAACCTGACTTCCCAGAACTGGCCCTGAGTGCTAGCTCTGCCCTGGGCCAACTGGTCTACCCAGGCTCCAGCTCAGCAAGCTGCACCATCCCGCTGGGCAGGAGGGATTCGGGAGAGCCCAAGGGGAACCAGGAGCCATGGGCTGCACGAGCACAGGCTGCACCTCCCCTCTTTGTAGACGTTGGGGGAGCACAGGGAGGCAAGATGCTTCCTGAGGCCCTCTGGGGGCCCAGGAGCACGGACCGGCGGCGCAGGGCAGGTCACCTGTCCTTGATGAGCTGGCAGACAGGTGAGGCCGTGCAGTTCTTGGTGCTGCCCCCTGGTGGCGTGATGGACGGGCGCTTGGTCGTGAAGCCAGTGTGGGGGCACTGTGGCTTGGAGGGGTCGTTCACCACCCAGTGGTCAGCTGCGACCTCGCAGTTGGAGATCACCTCCCCGCTGGGCAGCATGCAATCGTCCGCCGTGTTGTTGGTGCAGGTGCCTGCATCGGCGGGGACGGACACATCACCCCAACAGCCTGGGCCAGCCCTCGGAGGCCTCCCCTCCCGCTCCAGCCCGGGGCCAGATGGGAGGGCACAGACCCGGCCAGGCCAGCTCCTGCGGGCTTCCCACACAGACCAAAGCTGGGACTGTGGCCACAGCGGCCCACGGAGAAGCAGGAGCCCACGCTAGGGGTTCCCGCCTGGTCCCCACCCCCAGGACAGGGCGCAGGGGCGGGGCTGCGGGGCTCACCACACTGGCCCTTGGTGTTGTTCCCAAACAGATGGTAGGGCAGCTTGACGGAGAAGGACAGCCCGTTGTAGGAGACGAGGGTGTCCAGCTCGGGAATGGACACCACCACATTGATGCCCGACTCGTACACCTGTAGCCCGTACTTGGTGTAGGGCAGCGCCACCACCTGCCCGTTGACCTGCACCTGTAGCCAGCACGCCCGGGTCAGGAGGGCCACTAGAGGCCGGCCTGCCCGCCCTGCTCCACCGTGGTCCCCTGGGGAACCAACAGCGTGTGTCTCGCCGGGGGGCCGAGGGCACTTTGAGGCAGCGCCTGGGGCCACCCATGGCTCCCCCCGCCCCTCCCCACTCTCCCTTTCCTGTTGCCTTCCTGCTTCTTTGGCTTTGTCCTGGGACAGGTGCTTGCTCCCCCTGGCGTCAGGGTTAAGTCACAGAAGGCCTTTTCCTTGGGCCCCAAGCAGGAAGCAGGGGCCCTTGACCGTCGTGACGGACAGCTCTAGGGTGTAGGTGAGTCTGTGCCGTGCAAAGCCCCTGCCCGCTTGCCCTGACCCAAACAGGGAGCCTCTGCCTGGAGACCTGTGCCCAGCGTGAGTTTGAGTGGCAGGGGCCCCTAAGACACCTGCAGGCCGGTGAGGGGAGCTGGGTGTGTTCCCCAGCAAGGCTCTTGCCCTCTCCCACGTGCCGGCCCGGCTCGGAGGAGGCCGTGCCCAGCCTGGCGCCCCGCACGCACCTGCACCTGCAGGGGCATCATCTTCACGGTCTTGACGAGCACCTCCTGGGTCTCGTGGCGCACGATGAGCGTGCGGGGGCACGACACCTTGTCGTTCACGTCGCAGTGGTAGTTGTCGATGTAGATGCCGAAGTTGTCCACCGTGGGGGTGATCTCTTCCACCAGCACGTAGGTGCAGTTGCCCTGGTAGCTGTAGTAGAGGCCGTCGAAGGTGACGTAGTGGGGGTCGCCCCAGCCCGTGCAGTAGCCTGCGGAGGGAGCTCGGTGAGGCCTGAGACGCCGGGACCGCAACGGGGACACAGCCAGGACTCAAGGGACGGGAAGACTGGGTGGAACCTGAATAGACCTGGGGCCCCTGAGCCCATGCCGAAGGGGCACAGCCCACGGCGGCCCCTGCAGTGGGACGGGACCTGGCTTTGCAGGCAAGAGACCTCTCCGAGCTCAGAAGCATCCTAGTTCAAGAACCGTTGCCCCTGCCCCGCCCGACAAGCCTTCCCGTGCCCGGGCCCTGGCACTGACAGGATAGGGGTGTGAGAAGGACCGGGCCGGGTGCTCAGCCCCCGCAGGTGCTTAGCCACTGGGGTCTGTGCCCCAGGGTCCTGCAGCTCCCAACCCTGGCACAGGGGAGGCGGGAGGCGGTTCCCGGGCGGCCCCGGGGCTTACAGTCGCACTCCCAGTGCCAGCAGCAGCCGTCGGGGTCCGGCACGCGCACGGGCTTGAGGTTGTTGGAGCAGGTGGGCATGGGCGGGGGCTTGCATTCCACCTCCACGATCTCCACCGTGTTGTCATGCTTGCAAATGGCCATGGTGCAGTTACACAGCCACCAGGTCTCGTTCTCCTGCAGCACGGAGGGCAGGGGACCGTCAGCAGGACCGCCACACGGGGCGGCACGGTCTGGGCCCTCCAGCCCCCGGGAGGGGTGGGCCACGCTCAGGGCTGGGAGCCAAAGGCCACTTCTTGGTCTTGTTGGGGGACCCCAGCTGACCTCAGCAAGGCGGGGCATGGGGAGAAGGTGGAGGCCTCCAGCAGACCCGGCCTCCAGGAGGCTGCGGGAAGCCTGGGCCCCGCTGGAGACGGCCCCGGGTGGGCGATGAGGCATCGCCGGGAGTCCTGGACTTGGACGCGCTCGGTACCGAGGGAATAAGGCCTCCCATGGCCCACTGACCTGTCTTGGAGGAATGAAATCTGGGCACCCGGGGGGCTTGGTGGTGGCCGGCGGGCTGGACGTGGGCTTGGAGGGCGTGGGTGTGAGCGTGGTCCCTGGCGTTGATGGCGTGGGCACCGGGGAAGAGGTTGGCTTCGAGGGCGTGGGCCTTGGGGAGGGCGTGGATGGGCAGGACCAGTTGAAGATCTGGATCTCGCAGTCCAAGGAGCAGTTCACGTAATAGCAGGTGTCTCCAATGGTATTGTTGTACACCAGTTCACCTGCAAGAGAAGAGGAGGATCCAGCCCTGATGCTATCCACCCAGCGGGGCCCCCGGGAGCCTCCGGAGGGAGCCCGCTGCTGCTGTGCCAGCCATCCCCAAGAGAGCTTGCACTCGTGCCCGGATCCCCGTGCTGAGCCTTTCAGAGGTGACTAGGACTCCATGAGGTCAGCCTGGTGGGGACCATATGATGGCATTAGTAGCTTTATAAGAAAAGGGAGGGGAGAGAGACGGGAACTCTTGCTCTGTGAAGTCCCTGCCACGGCAAGATGCTGCAAGACCTCAGCTGGTGCCATGGTATTAGCCTTCCCTGCCTCAAGAACCTTGAGCAAAATGAGCCCGTATTCTTTATAAGTTATCTAGTCTCCGGTATTGTGTTATGGCAACAGAAAATGCACTAAGACACCCCCACTGGCCCCCACGACCTTGGGAGAGCTCGGGCCCTGACACAGCAGGCTCCCGGTGTGGACCTCACCCTCACAAGTCCCTAACCTGTCAGCCAAAGTAGGGACCAAAACCAGCCTAAGTTTTAGATGCGAGCGACGTGGGTACCTGGGCCATAGAACGTGTCGTGCAGGACGCAGCAGGTGATCAGAGTGGAGGCGCCGGGAGAGGAGAGGGGGGCGGGCGTGGTGGGGGTCTCCTGCGTAGTCGGCGTGGTCAAGGGGGGCTCCGTCCAGGTAGGGGTTACTGAGGTGGTTGTTGGCACAGGGGAGGAGGGTGAGGTGGGTGTGGAAGGGGGTGCCGTGGTGGTCCCGCTGGTGGGAGTGGTCTTCGAGGAGGTGGGCGAGCCTGTAAGACACAAGGAAGTGAGGGCTGATGGCACTGGCCACCCTAGATGCCACAGAGGGAACCAGGCAGCGGGCCGGAGGCGCTGCACACGCCGAGGTCAGCGGGAGGCCAAGGCTCCAGG
>PVLC010046847.1:0-11289 GCA_004027655.1 Graphiurus murinus | reverse complement strand
TCTTTCGGTCAGCTTTGAAAATTATGCGTGTATGTTGATTCATCTCCAGCTTCTTTTACTGTTCACCTAGCCCTGGAGAGCTCTAATTAAACCTCCCACCAGGTTATCAAGGGAAATCCAGTGAAAGGCAGCCCACTTGGCACACTTGGCAAGCTGCCCAAATATCAAAGAACCCAAGACAGTCTGTCACCAGGAAGGTAGCTGAACCAGTGCTGCAAACATTCCCAGCCAGAAAGCCCAGGTAGTCCCCTGGCAGGAGCCCTGGGCTCCTTCCCTCCTCTGGGCTAGGAGCCCCTGGAAGTCATAGACGGTTTCCTCCTCACCTCCAAGACTCTGGAATCACAACCAATTTTCATTAAGTATGTTTTTTAGCAGGCTGGTATGTGGCTCAGTGATAGAGTGCATGCTAGTATATCTAATCCCCAGCATCAAACAAATAAATAAAATTTGTTGTGTCAAAATATAGCATTAAAAAAAATTACATTCAGCCTGTGGTGGCACACACCTGTAATCCCAGTACTTGGAAGGCTGAGACAGGAGGATCATTAAGTTTAAGGCCAGCCTCAGCAACTTGGTGAGACCATTTAAAATAAATAAATAAATAAATAAATAAAAAGGGCTGAGGGTGTTGCTTGGGGTAGAGTGCCCCTGGGTTCAATCCCCAGTATCACACACACACGCACGCACGCACGCACGCACTATTCATTTTTCCTATTTAAAAACTTACATAGCATTCCCTATGTATCTGTCACTGTTTTAAGTACATATAAATATTAACTCATTTAAGTCCATAAAAACTCTTAAAGATTAGCTTATAGTTACCACTTCTGCTTCTATCAGCTGTCCTCCAAATAATGGCTGGCATGTGTCTGTGTCCTTGGCACACCACTCACACTCAGCCTGCGAAAGGAAGACACACAATCAGGCCTGTGAACACCACTCACAAGAGGGCCTGGCTAAAGCCATCTGCTAAAGCTGTTTTCTGTCTCTTCTATAAGTGGGTATTGTGGTGGTGAACACAGGTCCTGCATTTTCTGGGACACTCCGTCTTAAAGAATTTTTATCTTTTTTTTTTTTTTTGTGGTACTGGGAATTGAAATCAGGAGCATTCTACCTTTAAGCTACACCCCCAGTCCTATTTTTTATTCTTTATTTTGAAACAGGGTCTCACTAAGTTGCAGAGGGCCTCACTATGTAGCTGAGGCTAGCCGCAAACCTGTGATCCTCCTGTCTCAGCTTCCCAAGTACTGGAATTACAAGCATGTGCCACCATGCCTGGCTTACCTTTTTTAATAAAGGTAAATTCATATGAATAAGTGTGATCTAATTGTAATGACTCTGTAAAGTATTTCATATGTATTTGCCAGTTATTAAAAAAATCTATCATAAAGTATTTCATATATATTTGCAAGTTAGAAACAAAATTGATCATAAAGCCACAGGGTCTGAGAAGTGGTTGGGCTGACAGCGCTGATGGACGTTCTGTGCTGTGCTGGCCAGGTGTCTGCAGCACCCCTCTTTCCTCACTGTTTGCACAGTCAGAATGTGGCCGCACCTCTCCCAGCTTCTCCCTGGCCCATGCCTTTCATCCAGGTCTGTTTCTCCTGCAGCAGCATCCCGTGTGCAGGTTGCCGTGGGGGCTGGGAGATTGGCAGGAGAGAATCACTGGGCTGTGCCAGGGCAGCGTGTACCATGTCCGTTCACAGGAGGGGCTTTACCTGTACAAACAGCATGTCGGAATGCACCTGCTATCACTACCAAGGCACCCCCAGCTGCAGTGCCTTAGAGCGCAGACTTCCACGCTGGGAAAGAAAAACACAAAGCAAAACCAAAAGCTTTTGTTATAGAGGAACTTTTTTTTTTTTAGTACTGGGGATTAAACCCAGGGGTGTTTTACCCTCGAGCTACATCCCCAGGCCTTTATTTTATTTTAATTTTTTCTGGTACTGGGAATTAAACCCAGAGGCATTCTACCTCCATGCTACATCCCCAGACCAATTTTATTTCTCATTTGGAAACAGGGTCTCACTAAATTGCTGAGGCTGTCCTTGAACCTGCAATCCTCCAGTCTCAGCCTCCCAAGTACTGGGATTACAAGCGTGTGCCACCAAGCCTGGCTTCCCCAGCCCTTTAAATTTTTTAAAAATTAAATTATTTATATTTTGCGGTACTGGAGCTTGAACCCCGGGGCATTCTATCTCCGAGTTACATCCCCAGCCCTATTTTTTATTCTTTATTTTGAAAGGGGTCTCACTAAGTTTCGGAGGGTCTTATCACTAAGTAGCTGAGGCTGGCCATGAACCTGTGATCCTCCTTTCTCAGCCTCTCAAATACTGGGATTACAAGTGTGTGCCACCAAGCCTGACTGATAGAGGAAATTTTGGGTGTAATGAAAGATTGCTGTAGCCAGGCCCTCTGGTGACTGGTAATCAGTGTTGAGGCCTGATTGCGTGGCTTCAAATGGAGATTGAGTGTGAATGGCGTGCTAGTGACGTGGAGAGACTCCAGTCACCCTTTGGAGGTTGGTATGGCCTCATGGCAGCCAAGCTGCAGGTTTTATCTTGGGTAGGTTTGAAGGCTGCAGCTGGCCTGGTGTGTGGTGGCATGGAACAAAGTACCACCGCAGTGAATATCAGCATTAATAGCAGCCTGTCCAAGTGCCCTGCCAGAGTAAGCAACTCCCGTCGCTTGTGGTGCTCAGGCTCGTATGCACATTACGCGCTCAGTGAATACATACAGAGTGAGTGAGCATGTGGCTCATTGCAGATGCTTCCTGACTGCAGCGGACCCTTCAGCTGGAGTCTGGTCCTTTTCCTGCAACCTTACCAGGTCTCCATTATCACTTTTGGTTTTGTGGCTCCCTCCTCGTTCTACCTTGGCCAGGAGGTTTGAGGGCTTTCCAGCCCTACTCCCTTTTTTTTTTGAGGCCACACCCTGACCCCATTTCATAGCTCTGTTTCCAAGAGTTGTCCTTTCCTAAACCTAGCTTAGTTGGCTACCCACAAAATAGCCTCTGGTTTGTGCCTGGCCTGTCAGCATTGTGACCCAGGGGAAGGCCCCTGTATCTCAGTATTCTTAAATCCAGGGCTACCACATAGTACACATAATACAGGAGAGGTGGTGACTTTTTGCCAGAGAATCCCTAGAAATGTAGGTATTGGGTGGAGTCCTGTGGCCATTTTATTTGTTTGTTTTGTTTTTATAGTACTAGTAATAGAACCCAGGAGCATTCTACTTCTGAACTACACCCCCAGCCTTATTTTATTTTTATATTTTGCGGTACGGGGGATTGAACCCAGGGGCATTCTACCTCTGTGCTACACCCCCAGTCCTATTTTTTATTCTTTATTTTGAAACAGGGTCTCATTAAGTTGCAGGATGCCTCACTAAGTAGCTGAGGCTGGCCATGAACCTGCCATTCTCTGGTCTCAGACTCCCAAGTACGGGGACTACAAGTGTGTGCCACCACACCCAGCTCTATTTTTTATTTTGAAATGGTCTCACTAAGTTGCTAAGGTCCTCACTAAGTTGCTGAGGCTGACCTCGAATCTGTAATTCTTCTGTCCTAGCCTCCTAAATACTGGGATTACAGGTGTGTGCCACCATACCCAGCTGCTGTGGTCATTTATTTTATTTTATTATTATTATTTTTTTCGGTAATGAGGGTTGAACCCAGGGGCATTCTACCTTTGAGCTATACCCCCAGCCCTATTTTTTATTCTTTATTTTGAAACAGGGTCTCACTAAGTTGCAGAGGGCCTCACTAAGTAGCTGAGGCTGGCTGTAAACCTGTGATCCTCCTGTCTCAGCCTCCCAAGTACTGAGATTACAAGCTTGCACCACCATGCCCGGCTCTATTATTATCTTTTTTGCGGTACTAAGGATCGAACCCAGGGGCATTCTACCTCTGAGCTACACCCCCCCCCCCAGCTCTATTTTTTATTCTTTATAAAAAATAAAGGATCTCACTAAGTTGTGAAGGGCCTCACTAAGTAGCTAAGGCTAGTTGCAAACCTGCGATCCTCCTGTCTCAGCCTCCTAAGTACTGGGATTACAAGCGTGCTCCATGCCCGGCTGCTGTGGTCATTTTAAAGAGTGCAGCAAAGTGGCGCCCTGGTAAGTGGCAGCAAACGAATACTCTGTCCCACAAAAGAGCCAGCTCAGAATCAGGTTAGAAGAATGTTCTTACTTGGATTGGAATTTGGCCAGACTTGAGATTTTATGGACTGTAAGTCATTAATTCAAAGACTTTTCTAGCAGTGACCCCTGGTTTTTTTCTTACGGTACTTCCTAAATTTCCCGTAGTTTGCATTTATGACTTTTATAATCATAAAATTCAAAATAAAATGCCTAGCTTAAAAATTAATTGACGGGCTGGGGATATGGCTCAGTGGTAAAGCACTGGCTTAGCCTATGCAAGGCCCTGCGCTTCAGCATTGGCACCAAAAAAAAAAAAAAAAAAAAAAAAATAGAACAAAGAAAAATAATAATTGAAGCCCAGACAGGTGTGGTGGCGCACACCTGTAATCCCAGTACTTAGGAGGCTGAGACAGGAGGATTGCAGGTTCTCAGCCAGCCTCATCTTCTTAGTGAAGTCCTCTGCAACTCAGTGAGACCCTGTTTCAAAATAAAGAATAAGGCGGGCATGGTGGCGCATACTTGTAATCCCAGTTCTTGAGAGACTGAGACTGGAGGATCAGGGTTTGTAGCCAGCCTCAGCTACTTAATGAGGCCCTCCGCAACTTAGTGAGACCCTGTTTCAAAATAAAGAATAAAAAATAAGACTGGGGGTGTAGCTCGGAGGTAGAATGCACCTGGGTTCAATCCCCAGTACCACAAATAAATAAATAAATAAACAAACAAATAGGGCTGGCGTGTAGCTTGGAGGTAGAGTGCCCCTGGATTCAATCCTTAGTTCTGCAAAAACAATAAGAAATAATAATAATTGAAGCCTGAGAACATCATGTCATTTGTTAAATTGCATTAGTGAGGCCCACACTCCCATCTTCCCCATCTGTTTATTTTTCAGTTAATAAAAGGCAAGTGATGTTTATGCTTGAGGCTTGAGGACCTTAGCTGCTTGCATTGGAATCTGTGAGTTTAGTCCAAATTGATAGGGTTCTGGTAGTTGTGGAGGCTCTTATTTATCTATTTATTTCGTAAAAAGCAGCTTAAAGGAAGGCCTATTTTCTCAAACTGACCACGTAGAGTTCAGGATAAACAGCTTTCTAGTAAGCACTTTGTGAATAACTGGGGTACGGGTGTACGGTAGGGGTCTTGAATATTGTTTAAGGTTGGTGGGAGGCACAGATGAAAGGAGGAATCTCGAGATAAGCCCTGTGAGTAATTTCGGTTGCAGCAAGGAGTGGAGATGGATGGGGTTTGCTTTGGCATTCATGCATAGTCTTGATACAGAAAGTGTATCCGAGCAGAAGGCCACCCTGGGACTCAGCAGTAGAGGGGCCCTCGTTTTGGCTGGGATTTGAGAATTGAGCATGCAGTGAGTCTAATATTAGAAAATCCATTCTTTCTCGCTCCCCCACTTCTCCTTAAAGCCTTTCTGTCCTTCTCAAAATGTGGGCATCAAGTCTCCCCCTGCTCCCTTTTCTGCTTTCTCTTTGAGCAGTCACTTAATTTATTTCTTGGCTGCTTATCTTTTTATTAATTAGATTTTCTTCCTTGGCCAAGCTCTTCTCCCAGAGGCCTGGCCTCCGCCTTAGGGCTCTACTCACCAGTTAGAGTAGCTCTGTGCTTCCATGCAAACCTTGGCTTCCATGGATTGTAATTGCAAAGCCGTAGCGCAGAATACCAAAACACCTGTTATGTGGTAGGTTGTATTGTTTCTTACTCCCATTGGCATCAGGGATGAGACACTGAATTATTTTGTGTTTTGGAACATTTGAGGATGTGGAACCAGGTGAATTTTTAGCCCTCCTGAGGGATTCAGGCTGTAGGTATTAAAGTTAGGGGAAAGGAACTATCAAAATGGTCAAGAAGATTGAACTTGAGCAGGTAAAGAGGGGGCTTGGCTGCTTCATCTCTAATTTCCTTTGCAATCTTGGATAATTCAAGTCAATTGCAAGAAGAGTTTTATTGAGTTCTGGGACCCTTATCAGTTGTTGGTGTCTTTATCTTTTTTTTTTTTTTCTTTAGTACTGGGGATTGAACCCAGGGGTATTCTACCTCTGAGCTACACCCCCAGCCCTATTTTTTATTCTTTATTTTGAAACAGGGTTTCACTGAGTTGCAGAGAGCCTCACTAAGCAGCTGAGGCTCCCAAGTACTCGGATTACCACGCCCGGCTAGTGTCTTCATCTTTAAAAGAGGAAGCTACTTGGCTTAAGTAATTCCCATGTTCTCAGCTCTAAAATTTTGGAGGAATATCAGGTGATTATATAGATATAACATAGTTGAGAATGTTTATTTCTAAGGAACCAGAAGACTGAATTGAAATAAATAATCCATAAAAATAACCTTAGAAGCTGGGCGTGGTGGCGCACGCTTGTAATCTCAGCATTTGGGAGGCCGAGACTGGAGGATCTGGGTTCTCGGCCAGCCTCAGCTGCTTAGTGAGGCTCTCCGCAACTGAGTGAGACCCTGTTTCAAAATAAAGAATAAAAAAATAGGTCTGTGGCTGTAGCTCGGAGGTAGAATGCCCCCAGGTTTCATCCCCAGTACCGCATCATCATCATCATCATCATCATCATCATCATCATCTTAGAGCTAAGTATGGTGGTGCATGCCTGTAATCCCAGTACTTGGGAGACTGAGACAGGAGGATTACAGGTTCGAGGCCAGCCCCAGCAATTTAGCAAGACCCTATGTTAAAGTGAAAAATAGAAAGGGCCAGAGGTGTAGCATGGAGACAAAATGCTCCTGGGTTCAATCCCCACTACCAAAAAACAAAACAAAACAAAACTTAGATCCAGTAAGTAAATAAATGGATAATAATACTACTGATAATAGCCACATTTAATGAACACTTAGTATGTATTAACACTAGTAACAGTATCTATTAATACTACATTTAGTATGCATTAATACTTACATACCCCGTGAGGTAAGTGTAGTTACCCACTTTGTAAATGCAGAAACTAAGCACCGGGAGGTTAGGTAACTTTTGTAAGATTACAGATTGGTAAGGGATGCAGATGAGATTCAAACCCAAGTGGGCTGACTCCTCTAAAATTCACAAAGTGTGAATGAGTCATTTATTAGTTAAGGTTCTCCAGAGAGACAGAACAAACAGGAGAGAGACAGATGATAGGTAGATAAGAGGGGATATATTGGGGAAATTGGCTCACTCGATTACAGAGACCCAGAAGTCCCACAAGAGACCGTCTGCAAGCTGGACCCTTGGGATGCTGGTACTGTGGCCCAACCCAAGTGCCAAAGCCCAGACCCAGGGAAGCTGATGATGCAGGTTGAAGTCTGAGGCCCAAGGCACAAGAACCTAGCGGGCCACAGTGTAATTCCTGCAGTCCAAAGGCAGGAGAGCTTGGACTTCTGATGTTCAAAGGACAGAAGACTATGTCCCAGCTCCAGGAGGGAGAGAGGTGTTGTTTTTTGGTTTGCTTTTTGTTCTATTTGGGCCCCCAGCTGATTGGATGGTGCCCATCCACACTGAGGGCTCATAATCCCCACTCAGTGCAGCATCTCACACACCAGACTCCTCTGGAAAAGCCCTCGTAGACACACCCAGAACAATGCTTTACCAGTTCTCTGGTGTGTGTGTGTGTGTGTGTGTGTGTGTGTGTGTGTGTTTACTGGGATTGAACCCAGGGGTATTCTACCTTTAAGCCACACATTCCAGCCGGGTATGGTGGCATATGCTTGTAATCTCAGTACTTGGGAGGATGAGACAGAAAGATCACAGCTTTGTGGCCAGCCTTAGCTATTTAGTGAGGTCTTCCACAACTTAGTGAGACCCTGTTTCAAAAATAAAAAATAGCCAGGCATGGTGGCACATACTTGTAATCCCAGTACTTGGAAGGCTGAGACTGGAGGATCCAGGTTCATGGCCAGCCTCAGCTACTTAGTGAGGCACTCTGCAACTTAGTGAGACCCTGTTTCAAACTTAAGAACAAAAAATAGGGCTGGGGATGTAGCTTGGAGGTAGAATGCCCCTGGGTTCAATCCCCAGTACCAGAGTAAATAAATAAATAAATAAATAGGGCTGGGGGTGTAGCTCAGAGGTAGAATGCCCCTGGGTTCACTCTCCAATACTATCCACCACACACACACATACAGAGAATGGAGAACACAGGTCTGGCTTCTTAGTTGTAGGTCCCCAGGCTTCATCCCTTCTGTCTGGCAGTAATCTTTCTCAAATGCCCTTTTTGCTCAAGGGAGCCATGGGGCATTGGTTTCAGCTGCACTGGTCAAGCCCCTCTGTACTGGGTGCCCCTGCATCCCGTCAAGTCTCATTTCAGTCCTCACTGCTCTCCAGCAGTGTCTATGGCAGGCAAGCCCTCTTCCCAGAGCCCAGCCAGGACTCGCTTGCTTCCGTTGCTCCCACCTGGAACGCCATCCTCTGTGCTCTGCCTGTCCAGATCCACTTGTGACCTCCACAAGTCCTCTCCACCTCTCTTGGATGTCCCTCTTCTTCGGAACCTCTGGTGTTATTTTCAGAAATTTGGCACTGACCCATGACGCTTCGCATTTTTTGTTTTGCTTTCCCACTTGTATAATGTGCACTTTGGAGGAAGGGAGCACGGGCAGAAATTTTAGACTGCCCTCTTCCTGTCGAGGGGGTGCTGAAACCATTTCTAAATCAATTTCTGGAACTTCAGACTTTGATTTCTCTTGGTAGAGACGTTAAGGGTTGTCTCGGTCAACAATGCCACTATTGTAATCCAAAACAATTGACCACACAATTTAGAGGAAAGGAGATTTATTTGCTCACAGTTTTTGGAGACTTGGGGGTTCAGTCCATGTGAGAGGCCGGGGTCTGCGGAGCTCAGGACTGGCAGTGGGAAGCAGAGAGAGGGAGAGGGAGAAAACAAGGGCACGGAGGCCAGAAACGAGAGAGCAAGCAAGCAAGCAAAGAGATTCAAAGACAATCTTAGGCACAGCCCCTAAGGCCACACCCCCAGGAAGCCATCTTCTCCAGCCACACCCATTGCCTAGTTACCACCCAGTAAGTCCACCACAGTGCACTTTCCACTGATGAGATTATAATCCACGTGACTTAATCACATCAATTATGAGCATTAATGCGGAAGCTCTTCAGGAGACACTGTATATCTAAGTATAACAAGGATGGTTTGGCCCACACATCAGCCCACAAGCTTCTGGACCTTAATTTCTAGCCAGGCTGTTTAGGAGGAAGGAAAAGGAATCCTATTTCAAGTAGCTGGTACTAAACTTGGGAAATTCGTTACCTAAGATGGAAAATATGAAGAAAATGATAAATAATTAATGATTGTCACCTGTTCCTACAAAGAGACTGTGTTATTGTTTGGGGCTTCTGCTGATGAGGAAGTACTCAGGTGTGCTAAGATGGGTATAATAGATTTCATCTTGCCTGCCAACACTGATTAGTAAGTAGCTTTGGGAGCTGAATGTTGAGAAAGATCTGGAGGCTCACTGTGATCACCATGCCTCCCACTCTGTATGTGGAGGGAAATGGTAGCTGTCGTAAGATGTTCTCTACCTTTCTGGAACTCTGACCCAATATGAGACTGTCCCTCTGGGTCAGCACTCCCTCCAAACAGAAGCAGAAGTGAGAAGTGGGCAAAGCTATGGAACCCCTGGGAAGCTCCATAGGATGCAAGACACTGCTCTCCCCCTCCTGCTTGAGTCTATTTTTTTTTTTTTTTTTTTTGCGGTACTGGGGATTGAACTCAGGGGCATTTTACCTCCGAGCTACACCCTCAGCTCTATTTTTTATTCTTTATTTTGAAACCGAGTCTCACTAAGTTGCGGAGTGCCTCACTAGGTAGCTGAGGCTGGCCGCGAACCCGGATCCTCCAGTGTCAGCCTCCCGAATGCTGGGATTACAAGCGTGCGCCACCACGCCCAGCTTGCTAGAGTCTATTTTAAGTCAGAAATAGCCAAAGGATATCTGAGAGCTCCGTTCTGAGTGTCAGAAGCCAGAAGCAAAGTACCTCTTGCTTCCTTATAATAGCAGATGACTTATGCACACCAGCCCCAACGAGGCATTTCAACCTCTCAGCTGCTTGGCCAAGGGTCACCCAGCCCACTCAGTGTCTGCGGCGGCTGGGGCAGATGAGCACCTCCCAGCAGCCTCTTCCTGTGATGGTCCCTTCTGCAGGGTCACACTTGAACTTACACAGGGCAGGGGTCACCTCTCTCCAGTCCTGACCCTGGAGGAACTAGCTTTAGAGGTGTGTGTGTGTGTGTGTTTGTTTTGTGGTGCTGGGAATTGGACTCAGGGGCATTCTACCTCTGAGCTATGCCCTAGCCCTTTTTATTATATTTATTATTATATTACATATATTATATAAAAATATACATATATGTATAATGTATAAAAATATACATATATGTATGTTACACAATATACATATATGTATGTTACACAATATACATATATGTATGTTACATAACACACATATATGTATATTAAAATGTACATGTATAATAAATGTATGTGTATTATATATATATATATATATATATATATATATATATATATGTATTTGCAGTACTAGGGGTTGAACCCAGGGGGATTCTACCTCCAAGCTACACCCCCAGCCCTATGTTTTATTCTTTATTTTTGTTTTGTTTTCATACTGGGGATTGAACCCAGAGGCAATATGCCTTCGAGCTATACCCAAAGACCAATTTTATTTCTTATTTGGAAATAGGGTCTTGCTAGGTTGATGAGTGTCACTACTTGCTGAGGCTGTCCTTGAACATGCAATCCTCCTGCCTCAGCCTCCCAAATACTGGAATTACAAGCCTGGCTGGTTATTATTTATTTTTGAAACAGGGTCTCACTAAGTCACAAAGGGCCTCACTATACTCAGCTGAGGCTGAGCTGGCCTCGAACTGGCAATCCTCTTGTCTCAGCCTTGCAAGTAGTGGGATTAAAAGCATGTACCACCATGCCTAGCTTTATTATATATTTTGAAATAGGGTCTTGCTAAATTCCTGAGGGTTTCATTAAATTGCTATGGCTGACCTTGAATCTGCAATTCCCCTGCCTAAGCCTCCCCAGTACTGAGATTACAGGCCTGTGCTACCACGCCTGGCTTAGACTTTATATATATATATATATATATATATATATATATATATATATATATATATATATATATATAT
>PVLC010046846.1:0-11289 GCA_004027655.1 Graphiurus murinus | reverse complement strand
TGGGGAGGAGGCGGCGCTCACTTGGGTAGGGCACAGCCTGGTGCATCAAGTCCACGCTGGGGGCGCTCAGGGCCAAGGCGTTGACAGAGTAGTGGGGCCCCGGGTTCATATAGGCCATCATGATCTTCGGGGACGCTGGGCCCAGGTCAGAGGCTGCAAGAGAAGGGGACATCAGATACTCACCAGCTGGGTGCTGACACGCAGGACGAGGCTCCATCCTGCCACGGTGCTCCCTTCCTTGGGATGTGACTCGGGGCCGTTTATCTCAGTTCCCCCTGTCTCAGTTTACCCAACTGTAAAGTGACCCTCGGCTGTCAAAGCTTCACTGAGAATGTAAAGCGGAGGTCTGGATCCATAGGGGACTCCTAAGTGAGAGTGCTTATTCCTGCTCTACCCGTGGGCGTGCGTTTGTGTGCAAGTGTGCATGAGACTGCGGATTGAACCCAGGGGTATTCCACCTCTGAGCTACACCCTCAGTCCTTTTTATTTATCTTGTGTTTTGAAACAGGGTCTCACTAGATTGCTGAGAGTCTTATTACATTGCTGAGGCTGTCCTTGAACCTGCTCTTTATCCAGGGATATTCTACCTCTGAAATACATGCCCAGCCCTATTTCTTTCTTTTTTTTTCTTTTCAGTACTGAGGATTGAACTCTGGGGCACTCTACCTCCGAGCTATACATCCAGCCCTATTTTTTTATTCAGTACTGGGGATGGAACTCCAGGGCATTCTACCTTCAAGGTATACTCCCAGCCCTATTTTTTATTCTTTATTTTGAAACAGGGTCTCACTAAATTGCAGAGTGCCTCACTAGGTAACTGAGGCTGGCCACAAACCCGGATCCTCCGGTCTCAGCCTTCCAAATGCTGGGATTACAAGAGTGCACTTCCACGCCCGGCCTATTTCATTGATTTATTGATTTATTGATTTATTGATTTATTTATTTATTTATTTATTTAGTGTTGGTACTTGGAATGGACTCTAGAGGCATTCTACCTGAGGCTGGCTGCAAACCTACATGCAGTCCTCCTGTCTCAGCCTCCAAGTACTGGGATTATAAGTGTGCTTCACCATGCCCAGCTTTTTATTTTATTTTTTTTTATTTTTTTTATTTATTTATTTATTTATTTTTTGGTACTGGGGATGGAACTCAGAGGCATTCTACCTCCGAGCTATACCCCCAGCCCTATTTTTTATTTATTCTTTATTTTGAAACCGGGTCTCACTCAGTTTCGGAATGCCTCACTAGGTAGCTGAGGCTGGCCGCGAACCCGGATCCTCCGGTCTCAGCCTCCCGAATGCTGGGATTACAAGCGTGCGCCACCACGCCCGGCTCTATTTTTTATTCTTTATTTTGAAACCGAGTCTCATTAAGTTGTGGAGTGCCTCACTAGGTAGCTGAGGCTGGCCGCGAACCCGGATCCTCCGGTCTCAGCCTCCCGAATGCTGGGATTACAAGCGTGCGCCACCACGCCCGGCTCTATTTTTTATTCTTTATTTTGAAACCGAGTCTCATTAAGTTGTGGAGTGCCTCACTAGGTAGCTGAGGCTGGCCGCGAACCCGGATCCTCCAGTCTCAGCTTCCCAAATGCTGGGATTACAAGCCTGTGCCACCACATCCGGCTCCTACTTTATTTTTGAAAAAGGGTTTCACTAGGTTGCAGAGGGCTTTGTATTGCTGAGGCTGGCTGTGAATCTGTGATCCTCCTGTCTCGGTCTACCAAATAGTGGGATTACAAGCATGGGCCACCACACCTAGCTAATGCTTTTGTTCTTAAGAAATCTGTCAACTGAGTGGTGGTGCACACCTACAATCCCAGTACTTGGGAGGCTTAGGAGGGTCATAGGTTCAAGGCCAGCCTCAGGAAACATAGCAAGACTCAGAATCCTAGTGAGACCTTACTTCAAAATAAAACAGGGCAGGGGGTGTAGCTCAGAGGTCCCATGTCTCTGGGTTCAGTCCCTGGTACCTAAAATAAAAAGGGCTGGGGGTGCAGCTTGGAGGCAGAATGCCCCTGGGTTAAATCTCCAATACAAAAAAATTCTCAGAGTAGCCAGGCCGTGATGGCCCACGCTTGTAATCCCAGCATTTGGGAGGCTGAGACTGGAGGATCCAGGTTCGAGGCCAGCCTCAGCTACCTAGTAAGGCCCTTCCCAACTTAGTGAGACCCTGATTCAAAATAAAGAATAAAAAATAGGGCTGGAGCTGGGCGTGGTGGCACACGCTTGTAATCCCAGCATTCGGGAGGCTGAGACCGAAGGATCTGGGTTCCAAAACAACCTCAGCTACCTAGTGAGGCACTCCGCAACTTAGCAAGACCCAGTTTCAAACTATAGAATAAAAAATAGGGCTGGGGGTGTAGCTCGGAGGCAGAATGCCCCTGAGTTCAATCCCCAGTACCGAAAAAAAAAAAAAAAATTCTCAGTATTCTGCAATTCTTAGTTTTGCTGGCCATATTTAGACTTTTATGTATGTGTGGTACTAGAGATTGAACCCCAGGGGCATTCTTCCTCTAAGCTACACCCCAAGCCCTATTTTTTTTTTAATTCTGAAAGAGCGTCTCACTAAGTTGCTGAGGCTGGCCTCAAAACAGCAATCCTCCTGTCTCAGCCTCCCAAGGACTGGGACCCAGGTGTGCACCACTGGGCCTGGCTCCAAGTTTATTTATTTATTTATTTATTTATTTATTTATTTATTTTGCAGTACTGGGGATTTACCTCCGAGATATACCCCAGCCCTTTTTGGGGGGGGGGGGGCAGTACTGGGAATTGAACTCAGGGGCATTCTACCTCCGAGCTATACTCCCAGCCCTATTTTTTTTTTTTTCTTTATTTTGAAACCAAGTCTCACTAAGTTGCAGAGTGCCTCACTCGGTAGCTGAGGCTGGCCGAGAACTGGATCCTCCGGTCTCAGCCTCCCGAATGCTGGGATTACAAGCGTGCACCAAGCCGGGCGTGGTGGCGCAGGCTTGTAATCCCAGCATCCGGGAGGCTGAGACCGGAGGATCCGGGTTGGCGGCCAGCCTCAGCTACTGAGTGAGGCACTCTGCAGCTTAGTGAGACCCGGTTTCAAAATAAAGAATAAAAAATAGGGCTGGGGGTGTAGCTCGGAGGTAGAATGCCCCTGAGCTCAATCCCCAGTACTGAAAAAAAAAAAAAAAAAACAAGCGTGCACCACCACGCCCGGCTCTAGCCCCGTTTTTCATTCTTTATTTTGAAACCGGGTCTCACTAAGGTGCGGAGTGCCTCACCAATTAGCTGAGGCTGGCCGCGAACCCGGATCCTCCAGTCTCAGCCTCCCAAATACTGGGATTACAAGCGTGTGCCACCATGCCCAGCTTCAAAGTTTATTTTTATTTTTTTGTGGTACTAGGGATGGAACCCAGGGGCCATTCTACCTACGACCTATACCCCCAGCCCTATTTATTATTTATTTTGAAACAAGGTCTCACTAAGTTGCAGACAGCCTTACTAAGTAGCTGAGACTGGCCACAAACCTGGATCCTCCTGTCTCAGCCTCCCAAGTACTGGGATTAAAAGCATTCGCCACCACACCCTGCTTGGCTCCATTTTTTTTTTTTTTTTTTTTTTTTTTTTTTTTTGTGGTACTGGGGATTGAACTCAGGGGACATTCTACCTCCAAGCTATACCCCCAGCCCTATTTTTTATTCTTTATTTTGAAACCGAGTATCACTAAGTTGCAGAATGCCTAACAAGGTAGCTGAGGCTTGCCGTGAACCTGGATCCTCCGGTCTCAGCCTCCCAAATGCTGGGATTACAAGCGTGCACCACCACACCTGGCTTTCCAATTTTAAGTGGAGATGCTCACGGTTTGTCATGACCTGGGCTCTGTTACCCTGTGTGTCTGTGTCTAGGATCTCTTTGGAGCATGTGGCCTCCATCTCCTCCACCACTACGCTGCCCTTTGCTTCTGTCCCTTTCTCGCCATCCCCTTGTGGCCCTCCTGGTCCCTGGGTGTCCCCACAGCTGGTCCTCTGACCCAGTCACACTGCCATTTAGCAAATGCTCCAATCCTCTTAGGCCAGGCCCACCTCAGCAAACATAGGGAGAATTAGTGGGGATTTGGAGGGACATGTGACTGGCGGTGGTTGGAAGGGGGGTGGGGTTTGACAGACTGCCAGGATGTGAGCACTGTGAGGTCTGGCCATGAGGTCCTGCCAGAGGAGGACGGAGAACAAAGGAACAAAGAAAGAGAAACCCTTTCCCAACCATCACCCTGCCCCCAGCTGACCTGGCCACTAGCACACCAATAGCTTACACAACTACTCCTGTACTAACAGCCCCTAGCCTGTAAGGAGGCAGACTTGACTTTCCTGAGCTCTCTCCCTGGTCAGATGCCTCCTTCCAGGTTTTATTCCCAAATAAAGCCTGTTCCCTGCTGTTGGGCCGTATTTTCTTTGCCCCCACATACCCCAACACAGCATATAGTGAAAAGGCTTCCTGCTTGTCTGAGACCCTAGTCAGGAATGATGAGGTAGCTTAGAAGTGTAAATGTTAGGTAGAAAAGAGGTATCGGGAAAATTTATAGAAATATAGTTTTTAGCCTTTTTAAAAAATCCGAAGAGTGTTGTCCACCCCTTGGAAGAATTTTGGTTCGGCCCAAGAGAAACTACAGCCCAGCCCACCTGGGAGGTACCGTCAAATCCCACACACCTGGAAAGAGGAGGAGCAAAATCTCACCTGGAACTCAACCTATAAAAATCTTGGAAACTGAGAGTGAGGGGCTGGAAGGACCCCGCCCTCTCCTATACCCCCTGGAATCCACGTGTCTCTCGCTCTCTTGGACTCTTGCCCGGGACCGGGAAGCATGCCATAAGAATCGGTGGTCGGTAATTTCTTTCTGCACTCCCCGTCTTTTCCTACACCCCAGTTTTCCTCGCCCTGACCTTTTTTCCTGAAGAATAAACCTGCCAGATGTTAAAAAAAAAAACCCCGTTTTCCTCTCCCTGACCTGTTCCTGAAGAATAAACCTGCCAAATGTTGTGATTGATAAGTGTAGAAATTCTTTTCTCCACTAAATATCAAGAACCCTTATCCTTGGGGTACACCGCTGCACCCCATCACAAGGAATACACAACGCTGAGGGTCACATAAGGACATCCGAGGGACAGAAAAGGAGATACTGAAGCTAGGTGTGGCACACGCCTTGTGATTCCAGTACTTAGGAGGCTGAGACAGGAAGATTGCAGGTTCAAGGCCAGCCTCAGCTACTTAGTGAGGCCCTTCCCAACTTAGTGAGACCCTGTTTCAAAATAAAGAATAAAAAACAGGGCTGAGAGTGCCGGGCGTGGTGGCGCACGCTTGTAATCCCAGCATTCGGGAGGCTGAGACCGGAGGATCCGGGTTCGCGGCCAGCCTCAGCTACTAGTGAGGCACTCCGCAACTTGGTGAGACTCGGTTTCAAAATAAAGAATAAAAAATAGGGCTGGGGGTATAGCTCGGAGGTAGAATGCCCCTGAGTTCAATCCCCAGTACCGCAAAAACAAAAAACAAAAAAACAAAAACAGGGCTGGGAGTATAGCTCGGAGTTAGAATGCCCGAGTTCAATTCCCAGTACTGTAAAAAAATTAAAATAAAATAAAATTCACAATTGTTGGGCGTGGTGGCACACACTTGTAATTCTAGTACTTGGGAGGCTGAGACAGGAGAATCACAGGTGCAAGGCCAGCCTCAGCAATTTAGGCCCTCCACAACTTAGTGAGACCATTTCAAAATAGCAAACAAAATAGGGCTAGGGGTATAGCGTAGAGGTGGAATATCCCTGGTCTCCATCCCCAGCACCCCCCCCCACACACACACTCAAATTCACAATAGCCAAAAGGTGGAAATCTAGCTTTTCATAACTGAATGGGTAGTATATATAACTTCCAATTGAATATTTAGCCATAAATAGTAATAAAATGCTGATACATGTTACCACATGGATGAACTTTGAAAACATGTTAAGTGACTGGGCGTGGTGGCGCACGCTTGTAATCCCAGCATTCGGGAGGCTGAGACCAGAGGATCTGGGTTCGAGGCCAGCCTCAGCTACTTAGTGAGGCCCTCTGAAACTTAGTGAGACCCTGTTTCAAAAGAAAGAATAAAAAAAAAAAAATAGGGCTGGGGGTATAGCTCGGAGGTAGAATGCCCCTGAGTTCAATCCCCAGTACCGCAAAAAAAAAAAAAAAAAAAAAAAAAAATATGTTAAGTGAACAAAGCCAGACACAAAAAGTCACATATTGTATGATTCCATTTATATGAAATGTCCAAAATAGACCAGTCCAGAGACACAGAAAGTAGAGCAGCTGCTTATTGCTTGAGGGCTGGAGAATGCTAGCCTGTGTGGAGGCTGCTCTTTATGGTGATGGAAATATTCTAAAATTGGCTGGGGGAGCCGGGCGTGGTGGCGCACGCTTGTAATCCCAGCATTTGGGAGGTTGAGACCGGAGGATTCGGGTTCGAGGCCAGCCTCGGCTACCTAGTGAGGCACTCGGAAACTTAGCGAGACCCGGTTTCAAAATAAAGAATACAAAATAGGGCTGGGGGTATAGCTCGGAGGTAGAATGCCCCTGAGTTCAATCCCCAGTACCGGAAAAAAAATAAATAATAAAAAATAAAACTGGCTGGGGGATGGCTACATGTAACTGGGATATACTCAAAGCCACTGAACTGTCCACTTGTGTGTGTGTGTGTAGTACTGCAGATAGAACTCAGGTTCATTCTACCTCCAAACTATACCCCTGGCCCTATTTTATTTTGAAGCAAGTTCTCACTAGGTTGATGAGTCTCACTACTTCCTGAGACTGTCCTTCAACTTTCAATCCTCCTGTCTCAGCCTCCCAAATACTGAGATTACAAGCCTGGGCCACCACAGCCAGACAAACTATGCACTTTTTTTTTTGGTGGTGGTGGTGGTACTGGGGATTGAACCCAGAGGCATTCTATCTTTGAGCTACACTTCCAGCCCGATTTTATTTTGTATTTGGAAACAGGGTCTCACTAGGTTGTTGAGAGTCTCACTAGTTGCTGAGGCTGTCCTCAAACCTGTGATCCTCCTATCTCGGCCTCCCAAATCCTGAGATTACAAGTGTGCACCACCACACCCAGCTAAACTGTGCACTTTAAATGGGTAAATGAAGTTAGGCATAGTGAGGCACAACTGTAACCCCAGTATTTGAGAGGCTGAGTGAGTAGGTTTACAGATTCAAAGACGGCCTCAGCAAACAATCTCATAAACCTAGTGAGGCCATTTCAAATTTTGAAAAATTAATGTCAGGCATGATGGCGCATGCTTGTAATCTCAGTACAATCCCAAATTCAATCCCAAGTACCACCAAAAAAAAAAAAAAGGTCATGAGGCCCCAGTCACCTGATTGGTGTCCTTATAAACCGACATGGAAGACATCAGTGGTGTGCAGAGGAATGGACACAAGGAGTAGGCAGCCACCTGCTGGCCACACAGAGACCTTCAGAGAAACCCACAGAGCTGACACAGGACTTTGACTTCCAGAGACCAAGGATTCCTTGTTGGTATATTGTTATCGAATCCCTAGTAAGCTAGTGTAACGTCAAGAATTCAGGGCCACAGCAAGATTTCTCCAGAAGGAAGAATCGGGAACCTGGGTCCTGCCTCTATTAATGGCATGCTGTACCTGTTCCCTCCTGGGTCCAACCCAGCAGAGTTGGACCCAGGAGGTCGGCACTTTTCAGCAGGGGATGGGGACAGAAGAGTCTCAGGAGGGACAGACACTCTGACGCGGGCAGTCTGCTCAACTCATCCAGTATTTATTAACTTTTGAACTGCTGCCAAGGCAGTAGCACGGGCCCGTCACCCTGGCCCCTAGCCTCCCCTGCAGGAGGCCTGAGGCAGGTCCCCCCAGTTCGGAGGGTGGGCGGGAGATGGGGTGCAGGGGCATAGGGAAAGGCGGGACAGGAGAGGGACAACACGGAGTGTGCAGAGGTGGATTCTGGGGGAGTCGCTCCCACACAGACGCAAAGACCAGGGGCGTCGATCTCAGCCCCCATCGGCAACCGCAAGAACATCAGGGAAAGACCAGGCGTCCACCAGACATTTCGATCTTTCCTGTCATGAAGCGCTGGCCAACGGGAGATGGGTCAAGGTCCCTGGACTGTGGAGAGAAAAAGGGGTGAGAAGGAGGCAGCATGCAGGCACAGGCCCATACTGAAGGGAATGGCGATAGGGGGTGAACAGGGTGGACAGAAGGAACTACAGGAAGCCGGGCGTGGTGGTGCACGCTTGTAATCCCAGCATTCGGGAGGCTGAGACCGGAGGATCCGGGTTCGCGGCCAGCCTCAGCTACCTAGTGAGGCACTCCGCAACTTAGTGAGACTCGGTTTCAAAATAAAGAATAAAAAATAGGGCTGGGAGCCGGGCGTGGTGGCGCACGCTTGTAATCCCAGCATTCGGGAGGTTGAGACCAGAGGATCCGGGTTCGCGGCCAGCCTCAGCTACCTAGTGAGGCCCTCCGCAACTTAGTGAGACTCGGTTTCAAAATAAAAATAAAGAATAAAAAATAGGGCTGGGGGTATAGCTCGGAGGTAGAATGCCCCTGAGTTCAATCCCCAGTACCGCAAAAAAAAAAAAAAAAGAATAAAAAATAGGGCTGGGGGTATAGCTCGGAGGTAGAACACCCCTGAGTTCAGTCCCCAGTACCGAAAAAAAAAAAAAAATAGGGCTGGGGATGTAGCTCAGAGGTATGAATGCCCCTGAGTTCAATCCCTAGAACCGCAAAAAAAGAAAAAAAAGGAAATACAGGCCCAGAACCGAGGAACAAGGAAAACAGGTGCTAGGAAGGAAGGAAAGCAATCTTTTTTTCCTTTGGTGCTAGGGATTGAACCCAGGGGCATTCCACTTCCGAGCTACACCCCCAGCTCTATGTATTTGTTTCTAAACAGTTTCGCTAACCTGCCATCTCCTGTCTCAGCCTCTTCCCATGGAATTACAAGCATGTGCCACCACGCCTGGCTTGGAAAGCAATCTTTTTAATTAATTTATTTGTTTTTTTTTTTTTTGCGGTACTGGCGATGGAACCCAGGGGCATTCTACCTCCGAGCTACACCCCCAGTCCTATTTTTTTTTTTATTCTTTATTTTTGAAACCAGGTCTCACTAAGTTGCGGAGGGCCTCACTAAGCAGCTGAGGCTGGCCTCAAACCCGGATCCTCCAGTCTTAGCCTCCCAAATGCTAGGATTACAAGCGTGCGCCCCCCCGCCTGTTTTTTTTTTTTTTTTTTTTTTTTTTTTTTTTTTTTTGTAGTACTGGGGATTGAACCCAGGGGCATTCTACCTCTGAGCTACACCCCCAGCCCTATTTTTATTCTTTATTTGGAAACTGGGTCTCATTAAGTTGTAGAGGGCCTCACTGCCATCCTCCTGTCTCAGCCTCCCAAGTACTGGGATTACAAGCACGCGCTGCCACGCCCAGTTTAGGAATGCAGTCTTAATTCATCAAGGCGGGCTGGGCTAAGATCTAGTTCTTGCTGAGTTTGCAAACAGATGGTCCTGTTAGTACTGATGGGTAGCCTCTGACTGAATTCAAAGAAGCCGGAGGAACCACGACAAAGCTCAGTTCCCACAAAACCCAATGAATGACACAGAATTCTCTGTCACCGCTGACCGGTTTAGCCACTGTGCAGCAGGGAGTCGCCTTGCACGGCTCCAGGAGGGGACCCTCAAGCCCTTGGGATGTCCTGCCCCATGAGTGCCTCAGTCTACCTGGACCTCGGCCACACCAAATAGTCTGCTGACCTCGACTTGTGTTGGGGGCTGTGGGCACATGGTATCAGCTCATGCTCTGGAGGGCTGGAGAGAAGGGTCTGCCCCACAGATGGTCAGCCCTGTGCACAGGACCAACCCCAGTAAGAACCCCGGACACCATGGCTCCTGCCAGCTTCCCCAGGGGCAAAGCTCAGGGACTATCATCACACAGCACCTCATTCCTAGAACGCAGCTGTGTGCAGGACACCCCAGGAGCCCCACAAGCCCCACCGTGCTCCCCACAGCCTCTTTCCCGCTGACCCTCCTTGCTCCCTTCCCATGAGGAACCCTAACAGAGGGCAGAACGGCTCTGCTGAGTTCTTCAGCATCTCTCTTGTGAACCCACATCACCAAGATGGGGCATCCTGAAACTAAACCCACAAAACAAGCAAACAGGCTGGGGTGTCACTCAGTAGTACTGTGCATGTTTAGCCTGTGCAAGGCCCTGGGCTCCATCTCCAGCACCATTTGGGAGGGGAAAAAAAAAAAGCAGCACATAAAAATCACCCTTTGCAGACTGTCCCCTCTCTTTACATAAATCCCATTTTACACTGCGTGTGGTGGCACATGCCTATAATCCCAGTACCTGGGAGGTTGAGACAGGAGGATTGAGGATCGAAGGTGAAGGTTTAAGGACAACCTCAGCAACATAGTGAGACTCTCAAAAACTGAGACCATTAAAAAAAAAAAAATAAGCCGGGCGTGGTGGTGCACACTTGTAATCCTAGCATTCAGGAGGCTGAGACCGGAGGATCCGGGTTCTTGGCCAGCCTCAGCTACCTAGTGAGGCACTCCGCAACTTAGTGAGTGTGATGGCACATTCCTGTAATCCCAGTACTTGGGAGGCTGAGACAGGAGGAAGGCAGGTTCCAGGCCAATTTCAACAACTTAGCAAGACCTTCAGCAACTTAGTGAGAATCTATTTCAAAATTTTTTTAAAAGCAGGGCATGAGGCTGGGCATGCTGGCGCACACTTGTAATCCCAGTACTTGAGAGGCTGAGACCGGAGGATCAGGGTCCGCAGTCAGCCTCAGCTACTTAGTGAGGCTCTCTGCAACGCATTGAGACCCTGTTTCAAAATAAACAATGAAGAATAAGACTGGGGGTATAGCTCAGAGGTAGAATGACCCTGGGTTCAATCTCCAGTGCCACAATAGAAAAAAAAAAACACAAAAAAACGGACGTGATGGTGCATGCTTGTAATCCCAGCATTTGGGAGGCTGAGACCGGAGGATCCGGGTTCACGGCCAGCCTCAGCTACTTAGTGAGGCTCTCCACAACTTAGTAAGACCTTGTTTCAAAATAAAGAATAAAAAAGCCGGGCGTGGTGGCGCACGCTTGTAATCCCAGCATTCGGGAGGCTGAGACCGGAGGATCCGGGTTCGCGGCCAGCCTCAGCTACCTAGTGAGGCACTCCGCAACTTAGTGAGACTCGGTTTCAAAATAAAGAATAAAAAATAGGGCTGGGGGTATAGCTCGGAGGTAGAATGCCCCTGAGTTCAATCCCCAG
>PVLC010046845.1:0-11292 GCA_004027655.1 Graphiurus murinus | reverse complement strand
ACCAGAGGGATAGCTGGTAAAGATCTCACATTCTTTAGGCTTTCTCTTTAGAATCTTGATGGTTTCCTTTTCTATCTGTCAATTGTGAATCCATGGAGAGAGAAATACAGAAAAAAAAATTCCATTAACAATAACCTCAATACCAATACAATTCCTAGGAATAAACCTAAACAAAGGTGTAAAAGATCGCTACAATAAAAATTATAAAACACCAAAGAAAGAAGTTGAAGAAGATCGTAGAAGATGGGAAGATCTCCCTTGTTCTTAGATAAGCAGAATAAATATTATCAAAATGGCCATTCTATGCAAAGTGATCTATACAGTCAATGCAATCTCTATCAAAATACCAATGTCATTCTACACAGATTTAGAAAAATTAGTCATAAATTTTATATGGAGAAACAAGAGATACAGAATAGCCAAAGCAATTCTCAGCAATAAGAGCCATGCAGGGGGTATCATAATTCCTGTCCTTAAATTATACTACAGAGCTATAGTTAAAAAAAAAAAAAAAAAAAAAAGAAAATGGCATGGTATTGACCAAAAAACAAACACACAATAAAACAGATACATAGACCAATGGAATAGAAGATACAGAAACAAAGCTACACATTTAAAACCAATTAATTTTTGACAAAGGTGCCAGACACATACATTAGAGAAAAAGGCAACCTTTTCAAAAAATGGTGCCAGGAAAACTGATTATTCAGTTGTAGAAAAATGGAATTACATCCTTACTTCTCACCTTGCACAGGAATCAACTTCAGATGAACCAAAGACTTGAAAATTAGACAAGAGACTGTGAAGCAACTAGAGGAGAGCATAGATCCAACACTCCAATATATAGGCACAAGTAGAAACTTCCTCAACAAGACTACAAAGCTCAGGGAATTAAAACAAGGATTAACAAGTGAGATGGCATTAAACTAAGAAGCCTCATAAACATTTCACCTGATACTCCCCAATCCTAGACAAAGCAATCTTTCTAAAAAATGTGTCAATTTCTTATATTCATACTTTTCTCCACTTTCCACATGGAATTAAAACTTTCCAGTTAATATCTGATGCTAATATCTGACAGTTAAAAAAATAAAAAAAATTTAAAAACCAACACACATATATTTGTATTACTTTACTCCTGCTTAAATTGTCAACTGTCATCTCAAAACTCAAAATACTGTCTCTCACTGTTTCCCATCTCACAAAATTCCTTGAACTGGCCAGATTAAGAATGTGTTTTAACATGAATTGCAATTTTGATACTGCAGGATTTCTCCCTATTACTTTCTTTATTTTTAAATGTTTTCCATGGCAAAAAGCTGTTATATTAATAATACACTTGAAATGCATGATGTCTTATATTTATGATATATGATTTTTAAGTAAGAAGCACATGCTACTCCCTCTGATTTGAATACCTTTAATGACTTTCTCTTGTTAGATCTTGCCTATGTTTAGACGATGTTTCTTTAAGACATACTCTAGAATAAGTCTCTTTGCTAAATATTCTCAAAAGTCTGTGTTCTTTTTCATCAGGTGATTATTTCAATTTAACTAATTGTTGTGTTTAGATCTTGTCTCTGTCTCTGATTTGCCAGGCAATTATAACCGAGTCACTTAAACTCTCTCTGCTTTTGTTACTTCTGTTGTAAAGTAGATATAAAGGTAGTAATATGTTTTTCACTGTCTTGTTTTAGGGATTAAATAAGATAGTATATTTAAAACACATAAAATTTATGGCATACAGTAAGTTTGAGATCTATAAGTATACACATATTTATATGCATATTCATATATTCACATATGTATACATACACACATGTGCTTTTATTTATTATTACAAATTTGCAATTACACATTCATTATTATGATATTTTTTCAGCATCTTATGCTATAAATAAGTATATAAATTATATGAGTGTTAAGATCACATTATATCCCTTTAAAAAAACTGGGTGAGCTTTTGATAAGCAGGAACCACTCAATAAAGATTTGTTGAATTGTATATATTAAAGGAATGATTATAATAGAATGGAATGATTATTAATAGA
Organism: Graphiurus murinus; assembly: GCA_004027655.1. NCBI lineage: Eukaryota > Metazoa > Chordata > Mammalia > Rodentia > Gliridae > Graphiurus > Graphiurus murinus. Next base: position 9,241 of record PVLC010046845.1, on the reverse strand, counting down.
ATAAATAGAGTGCAAATTAAAAATGTGCAATACTATACATGATCTAAGAATATATAAACAATCTTGATATATACATGAATATGTATATATGAATATATAAGTGTTAGATTCATATACACCCACATATATAGTATGCACACACACACACACACACACATACAGGTATACATTAAGAAACTACATCAACTCAAAGAGATAGTCTTCAAAATATTTTCACAAAATTCAGAAGCAAGAAAATACCACCCACTTTCTGGAAGATATTTCATTTCACTATTAATTTGATCACTTATTATGTTTCTAAAAGTTCTTGATGATGTACTTTTCAAAATAAACTGAGAATTTAAAAAATGTGATTATTTGATGAGGATATTCTTTTTCCTTAAAAATACTCTTTACTTTCACCTTGAAAAAAATAGTATTACATAGAAATATTGTTAATTTCCAGATGTAAAGCTTTCATATATGAATTTCCCCAAATTTTGAAGTATTCAAAGTATTCTAAACTTGGAATATTTATGTGTAATTTTGATACTGTAAGATTTATTTTATAAAGTTTATTACACGTAACCTTTAAAATTTATGTATAATTTTGATGATATAAAATTTCTTCCTTTTGCTTTTCTCAATGTTTTTCATGACAGTCATTAAATTAATAATCTACTTTAAATGTATAATGTCTTAAAGTTAGGATGTATGATTGTTTAGTAATATAAATGATAACAAAACAAATCATATTCAATAGCTATCATCTCTATTAAAACAAGCAGTTAATAAATATAGCAAAAACAAAGGCCTCAAATCAAATTTCCAATAATTCAATTTTATAAAACAAGTTAGAATTAAATTAATTTAAGAATGTGCCTGACAAGTATGAAAACCACAAATCTTTACTCAGAAGCAAAAACATCTTAGTAGTGGAAAGAGACGTCTTATAAATAACAACAACAACTATAACAACACCTTCAAATTTTCTTACACAAAAAGAATATAGTTTTTAATTTTAATGGTGTCCTATAAATCAGCTACAATATGGCTTCAAGAAGAAAAAAAATGCGGCTTGAAATTTTATATTTCTTCTCACATTTCTTAGAAATAATCATCATCAAGAGTTGTAATTTGAGCTTATTTTTTATTTTTTCTTCTTAAATAAACAGCATGTGCTTAGTATTTGCAATGTCCAATAAGTACATAGGTATTATAATTGAGAAATAATGGAGATATAACTTACTGAATGGATTTCTTAAAGGGTTAATTGATTGTGTGTGTGTGTGTGTGTGTGTGTGTGTGTGTGTGTGCACGCGCACGCAAATTCCTGAATCCCATTCCAGCCTCTCATGCATCATAAGATTTATATTAAAGTATTTTAATTATCTTAGGATCTTGTGATCCATCTTTCTTATAAGCTGAAAAAATGGAACAGGAAATGAGCCTAGATGAGTATTTAGATTTATGGAGTTTTTCTTTTTTTATTTTGCTAATTTAATGCATCATATGAGCTTAAAAGAATGTCTGTCCTGAACTAGACATTCCTTTCTTCTCTATACTTATAAATGTTCATTTAAAATGTAATAACTAAAGGGAATTTTATATTAATAAGATTTTAAATTGGTTATCTTCATGAAAAAAACAAGATATATAACAAAATCTCACTTCTCAGTTCCAGTTAGCTAGATAAGTATATCTTGGGTATTGGAATATAAGTCATTTCATAGCAAGGCGAAGACAGATTATTTCTAAGAAGTTTCAGGATGCTGTTGAATCTGGATGATTTAAAGTAGACATTGATATGTCCAATGTTAATGAATTTTAGAGGCTGACCTGAAGTCTGGAAAACTGTATAATTGTTTATTTGGGACTTTTTTGTGGGGGGTGGTCTCCATTTTACTTGTTACTACCTTTAGTCTTTTTAAAAATATTTTATCACAAAGTCAAATGCAGACAGAGATATACATGGTTAAATATATGGCTTAATGAATTCTTGTAAGGTGAAAACCTTTTCATCTACTACCCTGATCAAGAAATAGAACTTTTGTCAGCCAACTTACAACCCCATTGCAAGTATATAGTTGCAATCCCAGCCTACCTTAATCCTCCTCCCCTAAAGTAATCAGTATTCTAACCTTTATATTAATAAATTTTTGCATTATTTAATGGCTTCTTCATCCATTTTTTTGCTTTGACACTATAACTTAGTCTTGCTTATTTAAAATATATTTAAGTCTATGCATTTTGTCCCTTTCTTGTTTTTACAATAGTAAGCTCACTATCTATCAATTCATCTATAGAAGGATCCAGATCTTTGACATTCTGAATTTTGCTGTCAATATACAATTGATATCTTCAACATATTATTCTGCCCTCATCATTTTCTGTAAATGATAGCTGAATCCAGAGCCAGAGTTAAGACTTGAGTTCTAACCCTTTGGCAGGACTATACAAGGCATGGTGTTCTTTTACACATATATAATTGCTATACACATATATGATATCTCATTTCTCCTTTTGAGATATTTTCAGCTGTTAATTGTTGATGCCTTGATTCATTATTTTATTGGGAGTTGTAAAATGTGATATTTTGATCTTATAGTTTTTACTTTTTTGTTAGCTGAAAACATTTTTTTTTTTGAGGTACTGGGGATTGAACTCAGGAGCATTCTACCTCTGAGCTATACCCCCAGCCCTATTTTTTATTCTTTATTTTGAAACAGGGTCTCACTAAGTTGTGGAGTGCCTCACTAGGTAGCTGAGGCTGGCCGCGAACCTGCATCCTCCAGTCGCAGCCTCCCAAATGGTGGAATTACAAGTGTGTGCCACCACGCTCGGCTCAGCTGAAAACACTTATAAGCAGACACTTCCTTCACACTATCTGACTACTCAGGGATAAAGTTGATATATATATATATATAAAGTGGAATAAAGCCAGTCACTGGCTTTCAGGATAATTATTTATTTTTTTCATCCTACCTTTTGACCAATTGTTATAAACTTATCTTTTTGAGTATATATTATAGGCATAAATTTCTTGTGATTACTATCATCATTGAATTTCAAATTGTCGTGCCATTGGTCATTGAAGATTCTTCACATTTTATAGTGAGTATTTTTTATATGACATTAGTAGCATTTGATTATTTCTTTGTCATCTAGTATCACACAAGTTTCTAGAATCATTGAATGCATTTTTGCCTCATATTTACAATCAAGGATTTCTCCAAAGAGCTATAAAGCTTTTTTATTTAATTTTAAGATAATTTAGGTATAAATTTTATAATTTCTTTAATTTTTGGTTTTTTAGATACTCTTTTTTCAGGCTTTTGAATATTTTGTACTCATCTTTAATATCTGCACCTACTTTCAAACATTTGGAAATTATTTCATTTTTATTTGTATTAATTCTACTTTAATTCTTACTTCATATATACCTTAATGCATATTCTGTGGTGTTAATTCCATCTGTTACCATTGCTAATATAACCTTTATTTCCAAGGTAATTTATTTTCTTTATTTCTATCTTTGTCTGAATTATGCCACCTTGTTCTGATTTTATAATTATGATTCATATTATTATCCTCACATATTTATGTGTTATGTACCAGTTGTAGTGTGACTTGTGTATTCCTAAAAGATATGTTAAAATCCTAACCTCTAGCACCAGTGAATGTCACCTTAGTTGGGAACAGTATCTTTGTAGATATAAGCAAGTTAAAATAAAGTCATATTGGAGTACGGTGGATTCTAATGCAATGAATGATTTCTTTATAAGTATCGGTAAACTTGAGCAGGCATGGTGGTTCACTCCTTATAATCCCAGCTACTTGAGATGCTTAGGTAGAAGGATTGAAAATTCAGCACCCCTGGGCTCAAATCCCAATACTAAAGTCAATAAATAAATAAGAAGGAATATGTAAATTTATATACTGACACAGAGAGGAAAATACATTGTGAAGACAGAGATACAGAGACACAAGGAAAGAAGATATGATGCTCGTGGCAGATACTGGAGCAACACAGTTGACAAGGCAATGAGAGATGTAATCACAGAACCTGGAAGAGGAAAGGAAGGATTCTTCACTGGAGCCTTCATGGGTTCATGGTCCTGATGATATCTTGACTTTGGACTTTTAATCTTCAAAACTATGAGGATAGATTTGTTTAAGCCACTCATTTGTAGTCTTTAGTTATGGCTGCTCTTGGAAACAAATGTAAACCTTTGAAAATTTTTTAGATGGTTGAGAAATAGTAGATTACAGTTTTGATCTGTTTCACCCTCACAGAGTATATTTCTTTTTTATCGTGCCCTTATTATTTATGGTGATATTCTGCTTCTTATCACCTTTAAATATTTTTTCTCAACTTTTGTAGTGAGTTTAAGACTTTCATTTTTCTTTCTTTATTTCTTCTTTTTTTCAAGAGCACTCTCTTCTGTTTATTGTTTGTTTGCTTTTTGTTTTCCAATAGAGTTCATATATATGGTTGTGTTTTCTCCTGAGTTTTCTAAATTTTTCTCACCCATTTCTGCCTGGACTTCTTTTTGCTATCTTTGTTGCCCTTATATTACTCAAGTTTGATTTCTCTCCTAGACTTTTTTTTTTTTTTCTCAGAATGGAGATTTGACAAGTAAGAAAGTCCTCACACATCATTTTGGGAGTTGATTGGGGGAGACTACTCTAGCCTCTTGGGGTTATATTACTAACCTGATATTTACTATGAATAGAACTCCTTGGATTTTGACAGCTCTTCTCCTTTGGCTTGTTGTCATCTCCAGGCAATATGTATTAGTTATTTGGAAGATGCCCCATTTTCAGACTATTCAATCACCACCAATGCTTCCATCTTCTAGAAGAGCTATCAGTAATATAGTTGGTACAGCTGTTGGAGATTTGTTTATTTGGGATCCATTGCAATACTTTGCTGCCTAGTTTTGGTATATTCTAGGTTGTCTATGCGTTTTGACTTTAATGCCTAGTTGATTTCTTACAGGGCGACAGAGAGATTAAGAAATCATACCAGTGCTGTCTGGGGCCCAGTTAGGTGACAGCTGTGATTGCAGGGGAGATCTCAGTGGTGAGATCCCAGCTGGAAAGAATGAATGCCGAGTCACCATCAAAGAGAGAACAACACCAGATCCGTCTCTTATACAGGGTTCTAGGCAAAATGGCACATGTCTATGCTAGCATGACATGTGTATGTGTGTTATCTTTTGCCTAGTTATTCTTATGTAATTGTATATATCTATGACTGTGCAGGGTGATTTGGCTCACTTTCTCACTGCCAGCCTTTCCTTCCTTCTCCACATTACACCTGCTGCAGTTTGTGACTTGACCCAGAGAACATTATATTGAGCCCAAAAACCACAACAATAGAGGGTGCAACAAATAATTACTAGTCCTTAGCCACACAGCTGAGAACTAGTCGATACTCATCTGCAGGAGAAGTCCACTGAGTTCCACCAGGTTGTAAGCAGGTGCTCCATCTGTAAGGCCTAAATAACCTGTACCTTTGCATCCATCTCCTGTAAATCTTGATGTAGCTGCTGTTGGTGGTCTGAAATTTATACACAGTATTCTACATGGAGAAGTGCACAGGTTCCATCCTGGGCAGCAGTGAGCATATCTAACACCATTCTATTCTGTAAAACCACCTTCTACATCTAGGTGGTTTCATCCATTAAAAAGGAAAGAATCTGATGAGATATATTTAAAGCCTTGGCAATGTGCTGGGCTAAAGCTTCTACCTGCAATTCTATATCTTTAATACCACCCCCTGTAACAAACAAGACTAAAAGGTAAAATCATTATGCAGCCCAGCATACACAGTGCTAGTGATGATATATGGCTTCCCAATTATTAGGCTTATGGGGAAGAGTCAGGAGTATTTGTCCCTGTATGTATGACCTTCCACAGGTACACCTTCCTATCCAATGGGCAAGAAGATATGATCAGCTATAATGTCCACAAACCCAGAGATAGCCATCTGGGAGAAAATGAGTGGTCTTAGTTTCTATTAGTTTCTGACCATTCCATCACCAGTTAGTATCTAGTAACAATGTCATATTCTGACATAGTCCTTTGGACAACCGTCCAAGATTTTGATTGGTCATAGACTGATTCACCTCTTATATACAAAAAGGTATGATACTTACAAGCTCTACCTATCCCCCCATTAATAAGCCCCACCCATTTTCTCTAGCATATCCCAGCAGTCATTATTATGATTCAATATAAGTCCTCTACTACATAGCATCATTTATCCCATCCTGGGCTGCTGTGTTTCCAGGTTTAAAAGATAGTCTAGTTGTCTGCAGTAGCAGGGGTGATTCACCATGGGAGACCTTTGACTGCTTCCACTGGTAATTTGGTGCAGACACAGCGATGGGAGGTATCCTACAGTCTTGAAAAGGTGTGTGCTCAGAAAATCAGGTTATTTCCTGATGTTAAAATGGACAATAGGACAAAGCAGAGAGAAATTATTATAGGTCACAATTGTGCCTTATTCCCATGAAGGAAGCATGACCTGTACTGGAAAGGGCCAAGCAACTACCCAAGGGTCCAGTTGTAACTTGGCCTTCTGTTTCAGGCCTCGTGGCTCCAGGAGTGCAACCCATGGCTCCTGAGAAACTTGCACACACTAGGGCCATTCCCAGACATCTTATTACCCTGGGCCTAAGAATTTAGGTGCAAAGAGTAAGAGAGCTCCATCTCTCACAACTGGGGTTCCTCAAAGCTTCCTGTCACATTCAAAGTGTGGAGCATTCCTGCTACTACCTTATCTAAGGGGGCTTGCCCAGTGCAGTGAGGTTACTCATTTAAGAGCTGCACTGCCATAGGCACTTGCACCCACCACCTTTTCTAATGGGGGCCCAGACCTTCAACTTCTCTTTGGGGAGTGCATTAAAGTGCTCAATCATTCTGGCTGCTGGAGGCTCATAGGGAACATCAATTGCCACTTTATATCGTTGTCTTTAGCCCAGGTCTATACCTGTTGTCCTGTAAAATGAGTACCTCTGTTACTTGCCACTACCAAGTGCTGATCACAAGCTACTGACAATAGTTCAGGGATGACACAGTATGTCACTGGTCAGCCTGCACTACAAGGTAGGCAAAATTCAAAATTGTGGCCATATCCATGGCCATCAGAATATACCAGAGTTCCTGAGCCTTCATCAGGGGGACAACACAGCCAATTTTCCATTACTGTAAAGATTGAGGCCTCAGGGAACATATCCCAGGGCTGTAGAAATCCTATGTCTCATAGCTTGGTGTTCTGCACACCAAGGACACTACAGTACAGCATCTTGTGCTTGAGTGCATACAAAAGGCAATCCTCTGTGCTTGGACTATGAGCCCCATGGTGCAGGTGCCTACATGTCCTAATTTATTATGTAACCATAGTGTTACTGACAAGAGCTCCAGGGGTAGCCAGAGAGCCTGAACTGTCTCTGAAGAGTCAGTAGCATCATTCCTGGGGACCTGCCAAGGTCTATGCCCCAGAACATGATGTACAGAGTAGTTCCTTCCCAGAAGCCCCATTTCCACAGGTATTCCCACTTATTCTTGCCCCACAATAGGTGATGCACAATCAGTCAGTCTTATGTTGCCCATTTGTGCAGCCACAAGGTTAGTCCCTGGTAGGCTGCTCAGCTGACTACACAGATAAGCAAGTCTCCTTCATAAGAACTAATCAGAACACCTGCAGCTCAGCACATTGGATGGAGCATCTGGCACCAGTCTCATACCAAAATGTTTCCATGGCAGGCTATAAATCCACAGCCATCCACTTAGGAAGCTGCCTCATAAAAGGAATCATCAGTATTCCACACTTCTGTGGGAATAGGGGGTCTCCCTTCTTTATAGGGACTTGGGGAATCTCCCACTTCTGTGGGTCCTGAGGGTGCTGTCACTTGAAAATGCACTGGATACAACAAAGCTTTCCCTTCCATATAGGCAGTTGGGACATCTAACATTTCTGTGGGTTCTGAGGGGCTTGGAACTGTACTGGCTCCAGCAAAGTATGTAACTGTTTAGACAAAAGGCTATTAGAAAGCCATGCTTATTGCTCTAAGTATGTGCCCCACTTTGTCAGAGTGGACATTTAAACTATGCCTTTCCTGGGGATCTGAGTCCAGCACCTGAGTCAACCTTCAACAGGGTAGATGGTTTGCATCATCACTGACCCAGTACTTGTAATAGATTCACAAACTAAGAGGAAAGCATATATAGCCTCTGTTTTTCAATGAGAGGGTAGCTCACCTCTGCCCCTTTCCATAGCTATGACCAAAACCCAATCAGTATTCACCAAAACCCCAAAAGACTCATATACATCTGTAACTATTTGATCATTCCTCATCAAAGATACACATGCATCTTATCTATCATTTTCAGGTATCATCTTTGTCTTATACAACTAGATAACTCACAAAGATTTGACAGAATACCTACTTCTCCAGACCTGCCCTCATTGACAGCCCAACCCCATTCCTGGAGAATGGCTTGGAGCCTGCATGCAGCTGTTTCTGGTTCTGCAAGAGTCAGAGGTTTGCATAATGTCCTCAATATAATAGTACAACCAGACAGCCTCAGACTTCCACCATGATGCTAGACTGTGAAACAAGGTGGAACTATGCATATATCTCTGGGGCAATATCAAAAGGGTCCATTGGTGTGCTTCCCAGGTAAAAGCAAATTGTTCTTGACTACCCAGAGTAATGCCAATGGAGAAAAAGGCATTAAGTAAGTCTACAATACAATGGAACTCTCCAAGTTCATGCAAGAGATGATCAAACAACTTTTAAATGTTGGCTGTCACTGCATGCAAAGGTGATATCACTTTATTTAACTCCTGATAGTCCATGGTCATGTGCCAGGAATGATCAGGTTTTTCACTGGCCACACAGGTTACTTGAATGGGCCATTAGGGAAAACAAATTGCACTTGCCTTTTCTAGCTTTAGTATGGTTTGTCCAATTTCCTCATGCCTCCTCGGTAAGATATATTGCCATACATCACACAACCCTTGTAGTTTTGGGGAATTGTAAAGGAGCATTATGAGGATATCCTCTAGTGATGGACTTTGTCACACACACACCCATAGCCAGAATTCTCCAATAGTTGTTTGCACAATCAATCCCTATAATATGGCCACCCTCAAGATATACTCAGCTAGCCGGGTGTGGTGGTGCACGCTTGTAATCCCAGCATTTGGGAGGCTGAGACTGGAGGATCCGGGTTTGAGGCCAGCCTC
>PVLC010046844.1:0-11298 GCA_004027655.1 Graphiurus murinus | reverse complement strand
TCCAGATGAAAAAGAGAGATCCTCGATAAGCAAAGAAGTTGATTTAATTGTAGTGGATGCATGGGGCAGAGGGACACCCTAAAGCACATGATGTACCTACACAATCATATCAAGGTCACTCACTGAAGTGAACCTTAGGGGGAGGGAGGGGGAGGGAATGGGGTGGGAATCGGGGAAGGGGTCAAATGAGAATTGTGTGCAAATATGTTGTTAACAATTTGTACTTAACAAAGATATATGCTATATTGCACGAATAACTACAATAAAAAATTAAAAAAATATATATATATATATGTGGGCTGGTGGTATGTCTCAGGGTGTAGAGTGACCCTAGGTTCAATTTCCAGTAAAACAAACACACACGCGCGCGCACACACACCACACACACACACACCATAATTGAATTTGAGAGTCTGGACCAACCTAAACTGGATTGGAGAAACTAAACCAAATAAGAAGCTAACTTTTGTATCTTCAGAACTAATGCTACATCTTCAATTTCCACTAACCTAAAATGTCAGCATAGAAAACACTTAACAGCTTCTTAGCTCTGCAGTTGTACCACATCTATGACCATTCCTCAGCCCTGCATTTATCTGAACTATTTCACTGTATGTATGTGCTTATCCACACTTGAACTTCATAATAAGCATGATCATATTTCCCTTTTCTATCCACACATGCTAGTGTGAAATTACAGCATAGTCTAAATAGTTTATGGAATTTTGTCTCATACGAAAAGGAAATATATAGCTGCACTGAAAAAACAAAAAAATCCTATAATTCTGCATAGTTTCAAAAAATTGTTATGACATTCATCAGTGATGATGTTGAATACGGAGAAAATGCTCTAAAACCACTACCAGTGTATTGTTTACTCACACTATTAAATTACAAATTTTATGATGAGAAGAGTAAACAGAGTGAATACATGCAACATTAAACAAGTCATAGAAGCCCATGTCACAGAGACACTGCAGAAACAAAATGATCATTTCCAAATCAAATCAGTGGAAGTAAAATAGCTAGTTCCCTCAGTTCTGAATTTATATTTTCATTGTAGATGTTTTCTTCTGTCTTCATCTGTTTTTAAATCATCATTTATATTTTCCTTTACAAATATATCTATACCTATAATCCAGTACTTGGGAAACTGAAACAAGAGGATCACAGGTTTGAGACTAGCCCCAGCAATTAGCAAGAGCCACAGCAACTTAGTGATTCTCTGTTTCAAAACTAAAAATGGATAGTGGTGTAGCTCTGAGGTAGAGCACCTATGGGTCCATTCCCCAGTATCAAAAAATCAAAAAACAAACAAATGAATAAACAAAAACATTTATATAGCTTTTTCAATACTGTGTGTGTGTGTGTGTGTGTGTGTGTGTGTGTGTGTGTTAATTGGGGATTGAACTCAGGAGTGTTCTCTCACCGAGCTACATCCTCAGCCCTTTTTATATTTTTATTTTGAGACAGGGTCTTGTTAGTTGCCCAGACTGGCCTCAAACTTTCCATCCTCTTGCCTCAGCCTACCAAGCAACTGGGATTACAAGTGTGCACCACTGTGCCTAGCTTCAATACTGTTTATGAAATAAGGCTTAAATAACATGCACCAAAAAAACTAATTTCACTATAGTTTCGGTTTATAGCTAATTTATAATATAAATGTTAAGATGATAGTATAAAGATTTAAGAGATCTTATACATAGATTCCTGATTGGAAAAGGACAGAGATTTTAGGGAGGAAGAATTCAGTTCTTTTCTATAAACTCCAAGATCTATTTATTTGTGGTTCTGTGTTGGTAGTTTTTACTTCCTCTCTTGTTTTATAGATGCTTTTGTACTTTGGCCTACTGTGAAGGGTAGGGATAATATCTTTGATGCTCAATAAATATTTGGAGTAGAATATATATTGGTTACTTAAAGTAAAAATGGGGAAAGCTACAGCACCTGAAGATAAATTACTAGCTAGAAATAATGGTTGCTAAATAAGCGTAGGCAGGAGAGAACAAGCTGAACATACCGGAGAATATATATGGATTGCACCCACAGCAGAGAAATAAGAAGGCCAACAGAAATGTAAGAAACAAGTGTATTCCTTCATAGACATTAAAGGATTAGATTGCCTGGTTCATGTTATAACCTAAATCCAAAGAAGGAACTATTTTTATCCTCTAGGAGATAGGTACCAGGACAGAGAAAAACTAGTTTGCACAATGAGATCGATAAGAACAACTTGTGATTTAAGAATTGGAGTACTGACCAGAATAAAAGGAAGAAAAGAACTGGAATAAGATTTAGCCCCAGTCCTCCAGGCAGCACAAGTGTTGTTTGTTTGTTTGGGTAATGGGGATTGAACCCAGCGGCATTCTACTTCCAAACTATACCCCCAGCCTTTTTTTTTTTTTTTTTTTTTCAGTACTGGGGATGGAACCCAGGGGCATTCTACCTCTGAGCTACACCCCCAGCTCTAATTTTTATTCTTTATTTTGAAACAGGGTTTCATTAAATTGTGGAGGGCCTCACTAAGTAGCTGAGGCTGGCTTCGAACCTGCAATTCTTCTGTCTCACCCTCCCAAGTACTGGAATTACAAGCATGGGCCACCACACCCAGCTTCAGCCCTTTGAAAATATTTATTTACTTATTTATTTACCGGTTCTGGAGATTTAACACAGGGGCATTCTTCCTCCAAGCTACGCCACCAGCACTTTTTAAAACTTTTTTTTTTCTTATTTGGAAACAGGGTCTCATTAAGTCGCTGAGAGTCTCACTAAGTTGCTGAGGCTGTCCTTGAACCTGTGATACTACTGTCTCAGCCTCCCAAGTACTGGGATTACAGACATGCACCATATCCGGTCAGTACAACTGTTTTAATTCCCTTCTGATTAGGGAGTCAGCTTCCATTTGTGTAGTTAACTTAGTGCAGTAGTTTATTCTGTCAACATGATTAATCTGGAAAACATTTCCAAAATTCCCTTCCCCTAGAGGACTCCAAATTAGAGCTAGTAAAAAACATGAAGTTAGCCGGGTGTGGTGGCGCATGCTTGTAATCCCAGCATTTGGGAGGCTGAGACCGGAGGATCCGGGTTCGTGACCAGCCTCAGCTATCTAGTGAAGCACTCCACAACTTAGTGAGATGCTGTTTCAAAATAAAGAATAAAAAATAGGGCTGGGGGTATAGCTCGGAGGTAGAATGCCCCTGAGTTCCATCCCCAGTACCGCAAAAAAATAAATAAATAAATAAATAAATAAAGAATAAAAAATAGGGCTGGGGTATAGCTTGGAGGTAGAATGCCCCTGAATTCAATCCCCAGTACTGAAAAAAAAAAAAAAAAAGATGAAGTTGAGTGAGATTGAGAAGGCAGAAGTGAAATAGCAGCTATTACTCTCTCAAAGTCATTGTGGTTAGAAGTAGAGACAGATAGAGAACACTAACAGTTACACACTTATCCTCAGTCTCCTCAAATTCACATCTGGCTCTTCTTCCCAATTCCTGACTCTGTTGATCAACAATGGTCCCAGGCCCAATACCAGATACTTGGCAGCTGCCTACAGAATGGAAACCTAATAGAGGCACAGCTTCTAACAGCTTCCCACAGATCTCCCCATAAGTCTTCTCTATGTCCTACTTCGGCAGCTGGACATTCTGGTTTCTCAGACTGACTTGTGAATGACTACCTCTTTAAGCTTTAAACATGGTCCTTCATATTTATGCTTTTCCCATATTTATTTTAGGTCTACTTCCTATAAAAGAAGAAGAGGAGGAGGAGGAGGAGAGAAAAGGAAACTCTCATTCCATAACTCATAGTGGTTCGGCTTCCCTAACGGAAAAAGCTATCAATTTCAGAAGAAACTGAGCTCACAAAATCATTCTCAAATAACTATTTTTGGTTTATAGCCCAAATTTTAGAACTGTTGATTGTAAAAGAAATGTGTGAAAAGAGAGTGACACACACCTGTAATCTCAGTACTTGGGAGGCTGAGACTGGAGGATCGCAAGTTCATAGCCAGCCTCAGCAACTTAATAAGGCCCTTCACAATGTAGTGAGACCCTATTTTAAAATAAGAAATAAAATGGGGCTAGGCATGTAGCTCAGAGGTAGAATGCCCCTGGATTCAATCCCTAGTAACACACACACACACACACACACACACACACACACACACACACACATACAGAGAAATATTTGAAGAGGAGAATCCATATAATTATCTAGTATGAACCATGAAATGACTAATTCTGATTGGCTCTCTGAACTCAAAGAGCTTCCCAACAACTTAGGGACATAGAATATTTACCCAAATGAATTATATAGGCATTAGATAGATATCATTGTTTTGATAACTGAATTCCTGTTCACACCCCCTTTCTTACTTGTTCTTTGCAACTAGGAGTGGCTATAGAAGAATTCTGTCCAGTGAGTCATAATAAGTCTCCTGACTCTGGGGAAAACTTCTGTTTTTGAATAAAAAGTGATGAATTTGGTAAGCCTATCCCTTCATCCTATCTCCTTTCTTCCTCTTGAAATTCAGAGATGGTTCCCAGAGGAACAGTCATCTTCTGTCCATGAGTAGGTCAGCCCATGGGAAGAAAAGTTCAGATGACTTGAAGGGACACAGGCCTTAAGTAATCTGGCTGCAGTGCCAGCATTTTGGTTTTTTTTTTGTTGTTGTTGTTGTTGTTTTTTCAGTGCTGGAGATTAAATCTAGGGCCTCACACATGCTTGAGACAGGGTCTTGCTATGTTGCTCAGGCTGGCCTCGAACTTCTGGGCTGAAAGGATATTCCCCATCAACTTCCTATGAAAGGTTTTGGGGTTTTTTGCTATTGTTGTTGTTGTATTTGGTGGAGCTAGGGATTGAACTCAGGGGCATTTTATTTTTAATTTTGAAACAGGGTATTGCTAAGTTATCACTCTTCACTTCAAACTTGAGATCCTCCTGTCAGTCTCCCAAGTAACAGGAGTACAAGTATGTGCCACTATGCCTGGCTCCATAAAGGCATTTTTAATTGAGACAATATGTTAATTTTAAAATGAGCACTATAGAAAGCAGTGAATATTAGACTTTGTCCTATACTGTGGGCATTTGTGTTTAATCAGTAGGGCTCAGTCTAAACACTGTAGTAGGCTCTGGATAGAATGACAAGGTCACAAAAAAGAGATATAAAAAAAGATATAAGAGGCATGACTAGGTTTGGATTTTCAAGAGAAGAAAAAATGATAGAAATTAATTGAAAGACATTTATGATGAAGATAATGGTGTGAATAAAGGCACAAGGAGAAAATCATAAAACAAAACCAATATCTGGGCTTGTGGTATAGCTTAGCAGTAGAGTGCTTGCCTAGCATGCACAAGGCCCTGGGTTAAACTTACAACACAGTAAAAATGAGAAAAAAGAAGAAGAAAAGAAAACGAAGAAGAAAGAAGAAGCTGCCAAAACCAATACCTTAATTTTGAGTTTCTGTATTAGGTGAAGCATTGAATATATAAGAAAAGAAAGTTACTAGGATAAAGTAGTAACAGGAAATACCTACCCAAAGTCTTTCATGTGCAGGGCATTGTATCTTTGGAATACAGTCATAATCAAAGCAGAGTACCTGCTTTCAGAGAGTTAAATTCACGAACATGAGGATTAAGATGTGAATAATGAGGTGGAGGAATAAAATGTGAACCCCCTCCCCCCGAAACTTTGTGGCAAGAGGAAGGAGAAAAATAGATACACTGGAAATTATAAACAAAAGAAACATGAACAGCCAGGTGTGGTGGCGCACACTTGTAATCCCAGCATTTGGGAGGCTGAGACAGGAGGATCCGGGTTCTCGGCCAGCCTCAGCTACCTAGTGAGGCACTCCGCAACTTAGTGAGACTCGGTTTCAAAATAAAGAATAAAAAATAGGGCTGGGGGTATAGCTCGGAGGTAGAATGCCCCTGAGTTCAATCCCCAGTACCGCAAAAAAAAAAAAAAACAAAAACATGAATTATCCCAAGGGTGGAGAGAAGACAGATTGGCTTGCAACTTGGGATCCAAGAAATAGCACAATGGTAAGAATCCCCTGCTGGGTTTTCTTTTCTCTCCCCTATGTTTTAGACTGTGTGTGAGCCCAGAGGAGTATGGGCCTGTGCTAATGACATGACTCCACTCAGTTGCAGATGTGTATGTAGTGATATGACCAGGCAAAATGTAGTCCACATGTGCATATCATGCTGGTGTAGACATGGGCCATTTTGCCCATAACCCTGTATAAGAGATTGGTCTGTAGAATAAAGCTGCTATTGTTCTCCTCCAGATGGCAACTCTGCATGCATTCTTCTCACTGGCAATCTCACTGACGAAAACTCCCCTACAACCACAGCTGGATCCTGATAGGGCCCCTGACACTTGGCATACTCAGCAGGATGAGGTGAGTGCCACCAGGTCCCTCTGGAGGAGAAGCTCTGAGGAAAACAACCCAGGGAGGCAGAGATGTGGCCCTCAGTCTCCCAGTAGTTCCTTGTAAGAATATGTGGTGTCACAGACCCTGCCAGAGAATTACATTCCCAGCCAGAAGTCTGGAAGGCTTTAAAAGTGCTGGAGCCACACATTCCAGTGTGCATTGGCAGGCCCCTTGAGTGGGCAGAATGTAGATGGCAGCAGGGCTCTGGACAGAGTCAGAGGGAGTGTGGGACCCAGACCTTGTCTACAGTGGCAGAGGCATGGACTCCAGGGGTGTGGAGGCCAGCTGGTGGGAGGGATGGTACAGCAGCTTCTGGCTGCACATGTTTGATTGAGGTGGGCTCAACTAGGCTGCACAGGCTCTGGCAGTGGTAATGGTGTGGTTGTCCTGGATTGGCAGAGAAAAAGCTATACTGCCAGCCCAACAAAGTGCTCCTGGCGCTCTGGTGGCAACTTTACCCAAACCAAAGGTATACCTCTTTTCCTCCAAGAAAGGCCCCAGGAATAGCTAGAGAGATATGTGTGGCTGACTTTTCTCCCCGACCAGGGATGAAACCAAATTCCAGTACCTGCCCCAATTTGCCAAATCAAATAATTGGGACAAGGTTGTGGGAAGAAGGAAAAAGAAATTTATTTGATTTTCTAGCAAACTGGAGATAGCCAATGAACCTAAGAGTTCAAAATCAAACCCTGGATTCTCCCCGAACAAAAATATCAAGTCCTTTTTAAGAGTTAGCTTTTTAAGAGTCATGTGGGCATGTCAGAAGAGACACAATTCACTGGGCATGGTGGTGCACGCTTGTAATCCCAGCATTTGGGAGGCTGAGACTGGAGGATCTGGGTTCTCGGCCAGCCTCAGCTACCTAGTGAGGCACTCCACAACTTAGTGAGACCCTGTTTCAAAATAAAGAATAAAAAATAGGGCTGGAGGTATAGCTCGGAGGTAGAATGCCCCTGAGTTCAATCCCCAGTACCACAAAAAAAAAAAAAAGAGACACAATTCATATCTAAGACGTCCTTGAGTTGGTTCTTTCTCAGACCCACAGGCAACAGGTGTCCAGTCTTTACTCCTTTGGTCAGCAAACTGATTACTTGTTACCAAGGGGAGAAAAAGAGGGGCAAGAGGAAAAGAAGGGAAGAGAAATGTCAGCTTTGAAATAAACCATCTGTTAGTTGCCAGGGTCAGAAGCAGGCCACTGTTCAGGGACTTAACCAGAGTACCAGGTTGGCAGGGGAACCAGCTGATCTGAGGCCATGTGTGGAATTGAGTATTTACTGCTCCCCCCACCATGTGCAACACAGCCTAGCACTAGTTGATATGGGAGCAAACAGCATCCTCCTTTTTGGTAATCCCGACAAATTTATCGGACCTAAGGCTGCCATAGAGGGTTATAGAGGACATATCATTATGGTTTGAAGTACCTGGTGGTTTTGGGAATTGGACGTCTGCCTCCTAAGCTATATCCCATAGCGGAGTATATACCAAGGGTGGACATGTTACAGGGATTGACTGTGCAATTATTGGAAAATTCCAGCTATGGGTCCATGTGGTAAAGTCCTTCACTAAAGGACATCCCCATCATGCTCCCTTACAACTCCCCCAAGCTACAAGTATTGTGAATGTATGGACGTACAAGTTACCAGTAGGGCATGAGGAAACTGGACAAATGACAAATTGGACAAAAGCTAGAAGAGGTAAGTGTAATCTGCCTAACTCATATCTCATTCAACTCTCCCATGTGACCAGTATGAAAATCTGACAGTTCCTGGCACCTGACAGTGGATTATGGGGAGCTAAACAAAGTGACACCACCCTTGCATGTAGTGGTATCCAACATGTCAGAGTTGATGGATTATCTGTCACATGAACAGGAACAGTTTCATTATGTTGTAGACTTGGCAAAGGCTTTTTTTTTCTCCATTGACATTATCCTGGAAAGCCAAGAACAATTTGCTTTTACCTAGGAAGGGCAGCAATGGTCCTTTTTGATATTGCCCCAGAAATACCTGCAGAGTCCCACTTTGTGTCACAGTCTGGTGGCACAGGATTTGACCTCTTGGTGGAAGCCTGAGGTTGTACAGTTATACCATTATATTGATGATATTATGCTAACCTCTGTTTCTCTTATAGAGTTAGAAGCAGCTGCATACAGTCTCTGCACTGCTCTCCAGGAATGGGGTGGGCTGCCAACAAATGTCCAGGCATCTGGGTAGTCTGTCAAATTCTTGTGAGTTGTCTAGTGGGGTAAGACAAGGGTGCGAACCAAAGTAGTGATAAATAAGATACTAGTGTATCCTTGGCCAAAAATGATCAGACAGTTACAGATGTATGGAGGTCTTTCGGGGTTTTGGCGAATGTTTATACCCCACTCAGTTATGCTTATGTGTCCCTTACACCATCTTGTCCATAAGGGGGCAATCTTGAGATAGAAGCTGCATTTATTGCCACCAGGAGGGCAGTGACACAGGCACAGACACTGCCAGTAGTAGACCCTGCTTTCCCTTCCCTGCTAACAGTCCAAGTGGATGATGCAGGTTTTGGATGGGGGTTATGGTAGAAGCAAGGTGATAGGAATATCCCAGTTGGATTTGGGTCAAAGCTATGGAAAGGGGCAGAGGTGTACTACTCTGTCATCGAGAAACAGGGGCCTGATATGCTGCCCTCTTAACTTGTGAACCCATTACAGGTACTGGGTCAGTGATGTCAGAACATCACTCGTCTATCAGATGCCAACCAGTGGTGGAATGGATGGAAACTAATAGGGATCAAACCCACTCCCTTCCTCCCAGATGGCTATCTTTGGGTTTGTGGACATTATGGCTGGCCGTACCTCCCTGTCAACTGGACAAAAAGAAGTACCTGGGGAAAACTATATGCAGGGATAAGTACTCCTGATTCTTCCTCATAAATCTAATAATTGGGACCCCATATATCACCATTGGCACCACGAGTGCTGGGCCACATGGAGGTTCTACCCTTTAGCCTTGTTCATTACAGAGGGTAGTACTACAGATGTAGAGCTACAGGTGGAAGCCTTAGCCCAACAAGTTGCCAAGCTTTGAATATATCATGTCAAGCTCTTTCCCTTTTGATGGATGAACCCACCTAGATACAGAAGGTGGTTTTGCAAAATAGAATGACGTTAGATATGCTGGTGACACACATCTGTAGTCCTAGATATTTGGGAGACTGAGGTGGGAAGATTGTTTGGTCCAAGGAGTTAGAGACCAGCCAGGACAACATAGCCAGACCATATCTCAAAAGAATAAGAAGTAACAGCAGCAGCAGTAGCAGCCACTGCTGCCACCACCTGCAGAAAAGCCTGCCTGCCCTCTTTAGACAATGGACCAAGAAAGGTCAGTCTAATAACACAAAAAGAGTTTTGGACAATTGTGGCCCTATTCTAAAAAAACAAAATGGAAAAAAACTAGACCCACCTCCATGATAAAAGAAGGAAACTTGAAACTCTGGGAAGACAGAAAGAATGATGAAAATAATAAAAAGTAAACATACTATGCTTCACTAGAGTTTTCTAAATTATGTTTGATGGTTGAAGCCCTCATTTGGCTGTAACAGACCAACCCACCTTCTTTTTCTGCTCTGGTGGTAACATGGAAGGCTCAATGAGTCTTAACATAATACTCAAAATGCTTAAGATATAATTGAAAATCATTAGTCATACCATGTTCTGGGAACATCTCAACCTTACCAAGAAAAGACAATCAACAAATACCAACACCAAGATGACATAAATTTTTGAATTATCTAACATTATAAAGCACCATTACAATAACATTTCTAAAAAACTAAAGACAATGAAAAATCTTGAAAGCAGTGGAAGAAAAAATAATACCTCACCTATGAAGGGAGAAAAACAAATCATCCTAATGACAGCTAATTTTTCATCAGAAACCATGGAGGTCAGAAAGAGGTAGCACAATTTTCAAGTACTAAAAGAAACATCCTTTAACCCAGACTCCCAGATCCCATAGATCCTTCATGAATAAAGGGAGGAACCAACACATTCTCAAATGAAAGAAACTACAAGAACTTTTTGAGAGCAGGCATACCTGAAAATAATGGCTTGGAGAAATTCTTAAATTAGAAAAGAAATGATAAAAGAGGAAAACTTGGAGCATCAAGAAAAAAAGAGCCGGGCGTGGTAGCGCACGCTTGTAATCCCAGCATTCGGGAGGCTGAGACCGGAGGATCCGGGTTCGTGGCCAGCCTCAGCTACCTAGTGAGGCACTCTGCAACTTAGGGAGACTTGGAAAAAACCAATGGAGAAGAAGGGGGAGGAGGAGGAAGGGGAAAAAGAAGAAAGAATGAATGATACAAAGAGTAAAAAAATGAGTTATGTTTGATGTAGTACCTGATGTATATAAGAGAAATACTTAAGACAATTATAAATAAGGATGGGAGCTGGGTGTGGTGGTACATGCTTATAATCTCAGTAGCTGGGAGGCTGAGGAGAATCATAGGTTCAATGACAGCCTCAGCAAGTAGTGATACTCTCATTAACCTAGCAAGACACTGTTTCAAAATTAAAATAAAATAAGGCTGGGAGTGTAGCTTGGAGGTAGAATGCCCCTGGATTCAATCTCCAGGGCCGCAAAGTAAATAAGTAAATAAATGAAGGATGGTAAATAAGACAATTATATATAAGAATGGCATCAATAAGGATAATAGGACTTAAAGAAAGCTAAGTTTTTTATGTAATGCCTAGAGTGACCACTAAAAGCAATCTATACAAAGAAATTCACTCAAAACACTAAGGATAGACCAAAATGGAATTCTAATAAAAATCCAAAGCCAGGCATAGTGGTACAAGACTGTAATCCCAGTATTTGGGAGGCTGAAACAG
>PVLC010046843.1:0-11294 GCA_004027655.1 Graphiurus murinus | reverse complement strand
CACGCTTGTAATCCCAGCATTTGGGAGGCTGAGACCGGAGGATCCGGGTTCGCGGCCGGCCTCAGCTACTTAGTGAGGCACTCCGCAACTTAGTGAGACCCGGTTTCAAAGTAAAGAATAAAAAATAGGGCTGGGGGTATAGCTCGGAGGTAGAATGCCCCTGAGTTCAATCCCCAGTACCGCAAAAAAAAAAAAAAAACCAAAAATAAAATAGGGGAGCCAGGTGTGGTGGCCCACACTTGTAATCCCAGACCTTGGGAGGCTGAGACAGGAGGATCACAAGTTCCCAGCCAACCTCAGCTACTTAGTGAGACCCTGTTTCAAAATAAAGAATAAAAAATAGGGCTAGGGGTGTAGCTTGAAGGTAGAAAGCCCCTGGCTTCAATCCCCAGTACCGCAAAATAGACGATAGATAGATAGATAGATAGATAGATAGATAGATAGATAGATAGATAGATAGATAGATAGATAACTGGGCATGGTGGCTCACGCTTGTAACCCCAGCATTTGGGAGGCTGAGACCGAATGATCTGGGTTCAAGGCCAGCCTCAGCTACTTAGTGAGGCTCTCTGCAACTTAGTGAGACCCTGTTTCAAAATAAAGAATAAAAATTAGGGCTGGAGGTGTAGCTTGGAGGTAGAATGCCCCTGGGTTCCATCCCCAGTACCAAAAAAAAAAAAAAAAAAAAAAAAAAAGCAGAGAGTCTGATCCCAAATCCCCAGGTATGTACCTTTTAATTGGTTTACTCATTGTCCAGGCATTTTTGTTTTTTCCAGTACTGGGGATTGAACCCAGGGGCATTCTACCCCACGCTACATCCCCAGCCCTATTTTTTATTCTTTATTTGGAAAGAATAATATGGTCTCACTGAGACCATTTCAAAGCAAGACTGAAAATCTTTCTATGTTGCTGAGACTGGCTCGAACCTGCAATCCTCCTGTCTTAGCCTCTCAAGAACTGGAATTACAGGTGTGTACCACCTTGCCTGGCTTATTGTTGTTATTTATTTTTGTGGTACTGGGGACTGAACCCAGAGGTACTCTACCACTAGACCATACCCCTAGACCTCTTTACTTATTTTAAGACAGGGTCTAAGTTTCCCAAGCTGGCCTTGAACCTGCGATCCTCCAATCCCAGCCTCCCAAGTACTAGGATTATAGGCATGTGCCACCATGGGCTTGACATGACCTTCTTTGTAACACCTATTGTAGGAGCCAGAATGAGCTAGCCAATTACTTACTTATTTTCCATCTCCATACTGGGTTTACACTCCATGATATCATAGACTTCTAGTTCCTGCCTGTATCCCAACCACTAGCGTATCACCTGGCACACCAGATGCTCGATACACCTGTCCTTGGGTGAATAGCCTTCCTTTTTTTTTTTTTTTTTTTTGTCATACTGGGGATTGAACTCAGGGGCATTTTACCTTCGAGCTATACCCCCAGCCCCTGAGACCGGAGGATCCGGGTTCAAGGCCAGCTTCGGCTATCTAGTGAGGCACTCCGCAACTTAGTGAGACCCTGTTTCAAAATAAAGAAGAAAAAATATGGCTGGGGGTATAGCTCGGAGGTAGAATGCCCTGAGTTCAATCCCCAGCACCGCAAAAAAAAAAAGGTTTCGGGGAAAACAGCGACCTGGAGAAGCTAAGGGCATGTGCTTTGAGTCTGACATGATGGGCTCTTTCCGTTGATTGTTTTGAACTTCTTCCCAGTTTCAAAACAAACTAACAGTATTTGTGTGTGTGGCACTGGGGATTGAACCCAGGGGCATTCTACCTCCGAGCTACACCCCCAGCCCTATTTTATTTTTTATTTTGAAACAGGATCTCCCTAGGTTGATGGGAGTCTCTCTACTTGCTGAGGCTGTACTCGAAACTATGATCATCCTGTCTCAGCCTCCCAAGGACTAGGATTACAGGCATGGCCAGGTTAGGAAAGAAAAGAAGAGCCAGGTGTGGTGGCGCAGGCTTGTAATTCCAGTACTTGGGAGGCTGAGACAGGAGGATCTGAGTTCGCAGCCAGCCTCAAGTACTTCGTGAGGCTCTCCGCAACTCAGTGAAACCCTGTTTCAAAATAAAGAATAAAAAAATAAGACGGGGGGGAACCTCGGAGGTAAAATGTCCCTGTGTTCAATCTCCAGTGCAAAAGAAGAGAAAAGAAAGCTTGGAGATAAAATGGGTTCAATCCCCAGCAGCAAAAAAAAAAAAGATCTGCTGCCCCCCCCCCCGCCCGCCCCAGGTAACCATTTTCTCTCTTCTTTCCCTCCCTCTTCCTCTCTGCCATCTCCAACAAGCAGCATCACAGCCCTCAAATGAACCCTGCCGACCGCGCGGCGCCCACCGCTCACAGCCCGCGCGTGGGCTCCCGCACACGTGGCTCCGCGCGCCCACGGCCCTCTGCGCTGCGCCGCAGGCTGCGCGCGCCCGCGTCCGCGCGCCCGGCCCTCCCGGGGAGCTGCGCACGCGCGCCCACGCACGCACGCACGCACACAGGGCCGCGCGGGGGTGCGCGCGCTCCGGCCGGGGTCGAGCGGCACCTGGGGAGGAGGCGCGTGTAGGCGCGCCCGCGCTCCTGGCGGCCTCGCTGTCTGGCTTCGCCCCTGCGCGGGAGCACCTGCCGAGCCAGGCTCTCTCTAGAGACCCGCTCCCCGAGGCCAGTGTCTGGTCTGCTGGATCCGCACGATCTCGGCTTTCTACCTGGTCCTCCATTTTCTACCCTGCAGCCCAAACGATCTTGAAATGTAAATTAGATCTCTGTAATTGCTCATCTAAAAGCGCCTTAGCCGGAGAGCCCAAGTCCTCACTACGGTTTATAAGTCCCCAGCAACTCTGCAAACCTCACGCTAGGCCACTCTTGGTGCGCAAAATTCCAACACTGGCTTTCTTTAATATTAAATGTTAATTGCAACTATTAATTAAGTGTTAAATAGTAAGTTGTTTAATGCGTTAAATAATTTGATTTAAATTTTACTGTTGAACACACTGTTAGAAGCAGATTTTAGGGGGATAGTAAATAAATACTCAAGAACACAAAAGTCAGTCGGCAGGGTGCTTTACTTCTGCACAGAAGAGTGCACATATGCCCTACAATCAGGGTGGGCAGTCCGGCTCCTTTTTTCCTTTTTTTTTTTTTTTTTTGGTGGTACTCCTGGTGGAACCCAGGGGATTCTACCTCCAAGCCACACCCCCAGCCCTATTTTTTATTCTTTATTTTGAAACCGGGTCTCACTGAGTTGCAGAGTGCCTCACTAGGTAGCTGAGGCTGGCTGCGAACCCGGATCCTCCTGTCTCAGCCTTCCGAATGCTGGGATTACAAGCGTGTGCCACCACGCCTGGGTTCCTTTTTTCCTTTTATCCTCCTAACTTGTAGCCCACTGTCACCCCCCATTGGCTGGGGTGAGACCTCACAATCTAATCTGGTTGGCTAGTTTCCCATTGGGCAAGTTTTTGGTTTTGTTTTCTTTAGAACAAAGGAGAAATAGGAAACCTATACTTACCAAAGCAGAGCATACACAAGTACCAAAAAGCTATAGAATGGATTCCTAAGCTACTGCTACAAAATGGATACTGGTCAGTTTTTATATGACCTGATGACTTCGATAGAACAGATTGTTTTTCTCTCTTACAACAGAGTTCTTTCTCACCTCAGGACTATGGATGCACTGTTCCCCAGCCCTGCTCTCTCTTTGCCCCTGGGTTGTTTTTTTTTGTTGTTGTTGTTGTTTTTGTTTTTTTTTGCAGTACTGGGGATTGAATTCAGGGGCATTCTACCTCCGAGCTACACCCCCAGCCCTATTTTTTATTCTTTATTTTGAAACCGAGTCTCACTAAGTTGCGGAGGGCCTCACTAGGTAGCTGAGGCTGGCCTCGAACCCGGATCCTCCGTTCTCAGCCTCCCGAATGCTGGGATTACAAGTGTGCACCACCACGCCGGGCTTGCCCCTGGGTTTTGACTCTCATTCAAGCTGGGCCTTTGCTTAGAATGCCCTCTGAGTTCCTGCAGTTGCAGATGCTTTATGATCTAACTAAAAACCAAAGTCATGCTGGTCACAGTTTGCACATGCCTGTAATCCCAGTTTTGGGAGGCTGAGACCAGAAGATGGCAGGTTTGAGGCCAGCCTCAGCAGCTTAGCAAGACCCTCAGCAACTTAGTGAGACTCTGCTTCAAAATAATAAAGTAAGCCGGGTGTGGTGGCACACACTTGTAATCCCAACATTTGGGAGGCTGAGACAGGAGGATCCAGGTTCGCGGCCAGCCTCAGTTACCTAGTGAGGCACTCTGCAACTTAGTGAGACCCTGTTTCAAAATAAAGAAGAAAAAATAGGGCTGGGGGTGTAGCTCAGAGGTAAAATGCCCCTGAGTTCAATCCCCAGTACCGCAAAAAATAAATAAATAAATAAATAATAATAATAAAATAAATGTAAAATAAAATAGGCTAGGGGTGTAACTCAAAGGTAAAAGGTCCCTGGGTTCAATCCCCAGTACATTAAAAAAAAAAAAGTAAAATAAAAACTAATGCCTATTGAGGTTTGTTTTTGTTTTTGTTTTGCTCTATTCCCAGTTATTGTGTCTTCCATCAAATTCCCAGTGTTCTCCCTCCCAATCATAGAATTCACACAATTCATTCAACAAATGTTTCCTGAGGATCTACTTTGGAGTCTGGAGTCTACTTTGGGCCAGGCCCACATCAGATGTACAACATAAAAAGACAGGTCAGACGCAACCCCCCCCGCTGTTGGGGTTGGGGTCTGGAATGGCTCCCCGAGGCTTACGTCTTGAAAGGTTGATCCCCTGTACAGCAGTGTTCAGAGGCCGGGCTTTGGGGAATTAACTGGATCCCGAGGGCACTAACCTAGTCATCCACTAATGAATGGGTCAGTCCATGAATGAATACACAGCTGAATGGCCCATGGAGAGATGGTAGCAACCACAGGAAGGGCCAAGGCTGCAGCAAGACGGCCAGGCACCTGGGAACAGTGACTGTCTGGGGAGAGCGAGAGCGCTGGGGAGACTTGGCTGAGGTCCAAGTCCCAGCAGGGAAGAGCCCAGGGGGAAGGAACTTGCCCATCCCTGAAGAGGCTGGAGTTCCTCCTGCGGCCACCAGGAGGCGCCGGAGGTCAGGCTGAGGCTGGCTCAGTCGCTTCCCAGAGCGGAAAATGGCCTTGAGTGGGCTCAGCAATGAGGTGACCCTAACAACAAAGAGTTTATAAAGAAATAAAGAGGCAGGAGCGAGAGCCATAAAGACGATTTACACTCTCTCTGCAGTGTGCTTCTTGGCTTGTACCAGATTCGTGTCTGCATTTATCACATCTTCCTGCTAAATTGTGAGGTTCTTAGGGACCGAAGACCTGGATTAACATGTTGGCTAATGCAGGTCTTCGCCTCCGCTGAATTGTTGACATTTGGGGCTAATGATTCTCTGCTGTTGGGGGGCTGTCCCGTGCATTGTAAGGCTTTTAGTAGCATCGAAACAGCATATATCCATTTTTTGGTAAAAGTCTTAGGCAAGCTCTCCGGGCCCTCTTTGACTGAAGGTCAAAGGGACAAACAGGAACTAAACCCAGTATGGGGGGAAAAAGGAATGCTAACTGCTATTATCTGCATATGTAAACTTCTTTGAAAGCTATCTTGTGGTCAAGATAGCTTTCTAAATAAGATAAGCCAATCACTAAACTGAATTTGAGAAGGAGGGAGTGGGGTGGGAATTGGGGAAGAGTTAAATGAGAAATGTGTGCATGTATGCCTTTACCAGCTTTAACCTAATAAAGATGTATGATTACAATACACCGATTAAAATAAATTAAATAAATAAATAAATAAGATAAGCTGTCTGTCCTAATGTTAGAAATAACTTTTCATAACATCAAGAAAAAAGGCACGTGTTTAAAAATTGCTTGGCAAGGCAATTTTACTTTTTTGCAAAAAAGGGTGCCTCCAAATATACAAGAGAGAGCACACCTGAGGAAGAACCTGGCGGGTCTTATATCCCTAACGCAAAGCCCCTCCTGCGCTGAACTCCTATTGGTGGGAGTCACAGCTTCACATACAGGGGAAGTTGGGGGAGGGTCAGCACCTACAATCTCTTGAGATGCTAATTTTGTGAAGGAATCCAAGTATTACAAGCTGGCGAATTACAAGGTGGCAGATTACAAGATGGCAGTTAAAATCAAACTACTCCTTTGACAGAAGATACAATTATATTCTCACACTAAGCACCTGATTTGTAAAACAATGCAATGATTTTCCATACCCCCAACTCTGTAACCAAAGGGTATAAAACTGACCTACACCAAAATTCCACTCAGCGGCCACTAAATAAAGCAACCTCTTTGGCACATTGGAGTCTGGTGTGTCTCTGTGGGTCACCTTGCAAAAGCATCCTTGCCAGTAGCAAAACCAACACTGCCAGCTGTTCCCTGAGAAACAGAATCACCCTTGATGGAGAACCAGTGGGTAAACGTAAGGGGCCTTGAGGCTCTGCCAGGGTCCAAGTGGTGGCCCTGCCACTTCCCAACGAGGTGACACTGGGCAGAGCGTTTCTCTTCTCTCTGCCTCGGTTTCCTTGTCTATCCATAAAAATACAAAAGGATTGACCTCCTAGAGTCATTATGAGGATTTAATGCAATGCTACACATCAGGTTGATGTAGGACAGAAGGAATAAAATTTAGGCAGAAAGGAGACATTGGGAGGGAAGGGAAAGATATAGTTTTAAAAAAATCTGGAGAGTTTTAGCTGACCCCACCCTATAGGGTGTGCTCAAAATCTTAGAAAAGTCTAAGTGGGCCACACCTTTTTAATCCCCTGAATCCCAGCCCCCACCAGACACTCAGGGCAAAGGTCAGACCCATCTTGAAACACCCATCTTAACCTGAGGAAGAGGAGGGCCCAATTTGGACTGCCTACCTGTCGTCCACCAATACCTGAAAGGAGGAGGAGGTCCAGACTTCTTCTGTGCCCACCTCTCTTGAAAGCTTATAAAAGACAGAGTTTTAGCCCGCCTCGCTCTCTTTGGACCTGGGAAGCGCATCTGGATGGCAAGATGTCCGCTCACCTGTTTTTCTCCCCCTTTCCTTATTTTCCTAAATAAATTCCTACTTTTTGTTCTTAAATGGCACGTGTTAAAATTCTTTTTATCACGGATGCCAAGGACCCACGAGTGGGACCGGGTTATCCCACAACAAGGTAACAGAGTAGATACCCAAGGCGCGCCGGCCAGCACTGCATGGCATTTCAGGAAAATAAGCACTTAATGCAGGGCCAGATGTAGAGTAAGTGTGCAACGATGTCACCTACCAGAACTCCTTATTTTCTTCTTCTTATCTTTAGCATCTACAGCCACTCCACCCCCAGCACCTGGTTGGGTCCTGAGCATTCTGGCTCCAAGAAAGCCAGTAGATTAGCCTGACAATGGCAGAGGGGACTTACTTTCTAAAATGTGACCTTACAAATGCTAATATTTTCTCCTCACAGGGAAGCAAGCCACGGGCTTGGGCGTGGTCTGGTGACTTGTAGCTACACTCTCAATCCAAGAATTTCCCAAAGTGTGTTTCCAGGAATACTAAATTCTAAAGGTATCTCTCTAGCCGGGCAGGGTGGTGCACGCTTGTAATCCCAGCATTTGGGAGGCTGAGACCGGAAGATCCGGGTTCCAGGCCAGCCTCAGCTACCTAGTGAGGTACTCCGCAACTTAGTGAGACCCTGTTTCAAAATAAAGAATAAAAAATAGGGCTGGGGGTATAGCTCTGAGGTAGAATGCCCCTGGGCTCAATCCCCAGTACCACAATAAATAAATAAATAAATAAATAAATAAATAAATAAATAAATAAATAAATAAAGGTATCTCTCTTTTAAAAAGACTGTCAAAGCCAGGTGTGGTGGCACATGCTTTTGTAGTCCTAGTACTTAGAAGGTTGAGACTAGAGGATCAGTTTCAAGGACAGCCTCAGCAATTTAGTGAAGCTCTCAGCAACCTAATTAGACCCTGCTTCCAAATAAGAAATAAAATCAGTCTGGGGGTGTAAGTTGAAGGTAGAATGCCTTTGGGTTCAATTCCCAGGACTACAAAAAAAACAAAAACAAAACAAAAAAAAGTTGTCAGAGGAGGATCACATGTTCACATCCAGCCTCAGCAACTTAGTGAGACCCTGTTTCAAAATAAAAGATAAAACTGGGCTGGGGGTATAGCTCAAAGGTAGAATGCCCCTGGATTCAACCCACAGTACCACAAAAAAAATGAAAATAAAAAATAAATAAAAAGGTTGTTGCGAGGTGACCCACAGAGACACACCAGACTCCATTTGTGCCAAAGAGATCACTTTATTTACCAGCCGCCAGCTGGCCAGGAGGAGCAGCCTAAAGGCTGTGTGTGGAATTTTGGAGTAGGCCAGTTTTATACTTTTTGAGTTGGGGGTATGGAAAATCATTGCATTGTTTTACAAATCAGATGCTTAGGACACACAGCAACACAATCAACGGGGTCTTAGGTGTTATTTTTATGGTAAAGTGTCATTCAAAGTCATTTTTATGGTAAGGACAACCCTTTCCGGGCAAGCAGATTACAGAAGCAGATAATAGTGGTGGAAATTCCTTTCTACCGCCTGGTTTAGTTACTGGAAACCTTGCTGACCTTTAGGCAAAAGACTGAGGACATTCTCTCAAGATTTCTGCCTAGAAGGGATGCTTCACCTCAATATCTCAAGGTTGTCAAAACAGAAGATTCTCTCCCCCCCTCCCCCGTTTTATTTTGAACAAATTAGGCATGCTTTATTACTAAAGTCCCACCATTATCATTACTAGAATTTAAGCTCTGAAAAATCAGGAACCACTGGGTGTGGTGGTAAATGCTTGTAATCCCAGCATTTGGGAGGCTGAGACCAGAGAATCTGGGTTTGTGGCCAGCCTCAGCTACCTAGTGAGGCACTCCAAAACTTAGTGAGACCCTGTTTCAAAATAAAGAATAAAAAATAGGGCTGGGGCTATAGCTCGGCGGTAGAATGCTCCTGAGTTCAATCCCCAGTACCACAAAAAAAAAAAAAAAAAAAAAAAAAATCAGGAACCAAGTCAAGCACACTGCAGTATCCCTGCCACCAACAGAATGCTGAGCCAAAGGGGCACTAAATGAGTAAGAACAGCATTTACATCAATGAATTGTTAATTAAAGAAACCAGGACTAGGATGTAACTCAGTGGTAAAGCACTTGCTTTACATGCACAACACCCTGGGTTTGGTTCCCAGTATCAAAAAAAAGACAGAAAGAAAAAAGCAAAGAAAGA
This sequence comes from Graphiurus murinus, assembly GCA_004027655.1. NCBI lineage: Eukaryota > Metazoa > Chordata > Mammalia > Rodentia > Gliridae > Graphiurus > Graphiurus murinus. Next base: position 2,019 of record PVLC010046843.1, on the reverse strand, counting down.
GGGAGGGAGGGAGGGCGGAAGGAAGGAAAAGGAAAAAAATCAAACTTAAAAAATAAAAATAAAATAAAAAGTCAGGCATGGTGGCACACACCTGTAATCCCAGTACTTGGGAGACTGAGACGGGAGAAGCACAGTTTTGAAGTGTGAGAATATAATTAGATCTTTTCTATCAAAGGAATAAGCTTGACTTGGGCTCCATTTTGTACAACTGCCATTGTGTAACCTTGTGTGCTCTTGTGTTTTTGTAAAGATAGCATGTCCTAGAAGTTTTGAGTGCCAACTTCTCCCCAGGCATCTCCTTCAGCCAATGGCGTAAAGAGCGAGGCTATGGTCCCACCAATAGGAGCACAGCACAGAAGCCCTGCGCTGACAATGAAATGCCCAGCAATTTTCCGCCATGTTGTTCCTGCCTGCCTGACTCACTGCTGGCAGGATCCCTTTTTGCAAAAAGTAAAATTTGCCTTGCTGAGCTGCTTTCAAATATGTGTCTTTTTTTTTTTTAACGATGCCATATAAATTCACTTCTGAAAATCTGGGGGCTCGTCTGGGATATAAATCCTTGCCAGAGGGTCACAGGGGCCTGCCCAGAGGGGGAGGTGGCATCCAAGTTCAAGAAACTTCCAGATAAAAAGGGGGAATTGAGATTCAAGTGGGAAAACACATCACCAGTTATACATGGATGATAGATGCAAGACAACTCTAGGCAGAGATTGAGTCTTTACTGGGAATACAAGATTAAGGACAAAATTCCTTCTGATAGTTCATTGTGATGGACAGGGTGCTGCAGCTACGGCTTGCTGAAATCCCTCACATGAACAACTCTGAGTCTAAATGTATTGATTGATTGCCAGCCCTATTTTTTTTTTTTTTTTTTTTGAGGTACTGGGGATGGAACCCACAGGCATTCTACCTCTGAGCTATAGCCCCACCCTTATTTTTTAATTCTTTATTTTGAAACAGGGTCTCACTAAGTTGTGGAGGGCCTCACTAAGCAGCTGAGGCTGGCCATGAACCCTGATCCTCCAGTCTCAGCCTCCCAAATGCTGGGATTACAAGTGTGCGCCACCACGCCTGGCTCCCCCAGCCCTAGTTTTAATTCTTTATTATTTTTTTTAATAATTCTTTTTTTTTTTTTTTTATTGGTGCTAATTCTTTATTTTGAAACAGGGTCTCACTAAGTTGCAGAACTCCTCACTAAGTAGCTGAGGCTGGCCATGAACCTGCAAGCCTCCTGTCTCAGCCTCCCAAGTACTGGGATTACAAACATGTGCCACCACACCCAGCTTCAAAATTATTATTTTAATATCAGCTAAGGGGGAGCCAGGCAAGTCTCCTGCAGCCAGTGTCCCTTTTTATTGAGGGCTTAAGCAAAACAAAGGGCAAGGAGGTCACAAGTTAAGTTTAGGTTTATAAGTTAGGTTTTAGAGAAAGACAATCAGGAGCTAAGTCAAGGTACCAGGGGAGAACACCATAATTTCTGTGGGTTCTTGGCTTCCATTCTTGGCTTTAACACACGCCAGTCAGAGACAAAGGCAGAGGTTTCATTCAAGAAAAGCAAGGATACACATCCAAGGGAAAACATGGGCCATCTCAAGAGTATAAGAGCACAACCAGATCCTCTACGTTTCTTCTTTTATGGGATACCTAGAGAGGAGGTGGCCAAGGGGATCCTGGTGAAAAATGAGGCAGCCTGAGACGGGGCCTCCTTCTTTGAAGCTTTTGGGTGACAATAGGCAGAGATTCCCTAGAGATAGTGATGAGGTAGCCTAGGAAGCGGAAATTTAGGTAGGATGGTAATGGGAGGATGCAGAAAAATATAGTTTTTTTTTTTTTTAAATCAGGGGAGTTAAGCTAACTCCACCCCTTGGAAGTCCTTTGAGTTAAGCTAACTCCACCCCTTGGAAGTTCTTTGAGTTAAGCTAACTCCACCCCTTGGAAGTTTTTTTCTTAGGAAGCCTGCCTCACATGAGTTCCACGCCCCAATCTCAGGAAGTCCTGCCCACCACCTGCAACTTCCGG
>PVLC010046842.1:0-11294 GCA_004027655.1 Graphiurus murinus | reverse complement strand
TTTGCGGTACTGGGGATTGAACTCAGGGGCATTCTACCTCCGAGCTACACCCCCAGTCCTATTTTTTATTCTTTATTTCGAAACCGGGTCTCACTAAGTTGCGGAGTGCCTCACTAGGTAGCTGAGGCTGGCCGCGAACCCAGATCCTCCGGTCTCAGCCTCCCAAATGCTGGGATTACAAGCGTGCGCCACCACGCCCGGCTTGTTTTGTTTTTTTAAAGAATTGCAGTTTGTCATTTACTTTCTCCACTGGAGCAGAGAGAGGCCAGAAGAGTTAGGGGAGATGGCTTTATTTCCTTCTTGTCACTTTATATAAAGCAAACCATCACAGCCAGAGGATAATGTAATTCCACCGATGACTCATTGTTCCCAGAAATAATCCTGAGTTTCTCAACAATCTGGGGTTTCTTTCAGATCTCAAATCATGTGATTGAAGGCCAATTTACTTCTTAAGCTAAATCAAGAATCCAAAACTATCATCTTCTGTGATGAGAAGGATTCCATTTCTTCTACTCTAAGTATAATATTACACACAGAAGTAGTAAAAGATAGTTGAAATATAATTTGGTATAAATGTCAAATATCAAATTTGACAGCTTCAATTCTATTTGCATAAAAAAGCATTCTTTTTACAATCGCTTTCCCAGTAGAAAAATATAAACTCATTTGATTTTGTATTTTATTAGCTCTCTTCCAATTAAAAACACTATCAAGTATTTTCTGATTAAAAAGTTGAAATACAGCCGGGCGTGGTGGCGCACGTTTGTAAGCTAAACATTTGGGAGGCTGAGACCAGAGGATCCGAGTTCCCTGCCAGCCTCAGCTGCTTAGTGAGGCCCTCTGCAACTTAGTGAGACCTTATTTCAAAATAAAGAGTAAAAAATAGGACTGGGGGTGTAGGTCAGAGGTAGAATGCCCCTGGGTTCAATCCTCAGTACTGCAAAAAGAAAAAAAGTTGAAATACATCATTAGAACAAGTGACAGGGTGTTTTTGTTTTGTTTGTTGTTTTAATTTCTATTTATTTATTTTGGTGCTGGGGATTGAACCCAGAGATATTCTACCTCTGAGCTTTTTTGGGGGGAGGGGGGAGGTACAGGAAATTGAATGCAGGTGCATTCTACCTCTGAGCTCTACCCCCAGCCCAATTTTTTGTACTTTATTTTGAAGCAGGGTCTCACTAAGTTGCGGAGGGCCTAAGTAGCTGAGGCTGACCTTGAACCTGCGATCCTCCTATCTCAGCCTCCCAAGTACTGGGATTACAAGCATGTACCACCACACCCGACTTCCTAGTCCTTTTTATTTTTTTATTTGAAACGAGGTCTCTCTAAGTTGCTGAAGCTGGTCTCGAACCTGCAATCCCCCAGTTTCAGCCTCCCAGTTACTGGGACTACAGGCATGCACCACCAGGCCCAGCTAGCTATAAGTGATGGTTTTAATGTGAACCTGTTTACTATCTATCATATTATAAAAGTTTTTTGCTGGGTATGATAAAGGCACTAGGTGATCTAGGTTTGAGTCCTGCACACAAGCCGTTCCATGATCCCTTCTGCAGGTCTTTCTGTGCACTCAAACACAGGGATTATTTATTTTTCATCAACCCAATTAATAACATTTTATTTGAGCTTATTTCCTAATGTGTTCTGGTTGCCTCATTCTACTTTGCTTATTTTTCCTGCCATTTTAATCTGTTATTCCCTTCCTCTGACACACCTCTGTTCTTAAAATCCTTAGGCAAAATCACATGCAGTTCACAGGCTGCTTTTGACCTCAACTACAAAAGTGAAAGCAACTGGAAATAAAGGAAAGTGTAGTACAAAAATAGTTATTAAACCTCAGCATTCCTTCACAGCAAGGCGATGTCTCGGGGAAACACCCACCGTGTCAGAGCAATGTATTTTAAACAAGCCACACAAGAATGCCGCACAAAATCAATCATAATACAAAAACACTGAGCCAGCGGAAGCACTAAGCCCTTTAAGAGAATGGTCTAGTCTTTGAAAACACAGCCCCATGAACAAGCCACTTCAATCTAGCTAAACAAAAAGAGAATCACTTTAAAAAAAAAAAAAAAGATAGAAGGAAGGAAAAGAAAATTATATCTGCTACCTGCCAGAAATTCAAGTTCTTAAGGGCTCAGGATTTGCTTATCAGTCCGCTGACGCTCGATTTCACAATGTTTTTATTTTCACGTCACAAGTGAGCAGGGAGCCTTGAGAGGAGGGAGGAGGTGGAGACAAGCAGGAGGTGGGGTTTTGTTACGTGAGCATTTAGGCAAAAAGCAAGTGAAGCCGCGAAGGTTTCCAAGCCCCAAACCCACCTAACACCTAAATAATTAGTCCTTTGCTAACATGCAGTCTTTATAGGCATACAATCCCTCTGAATATTCTTTTCAGAGCGTCCCAGACATAACAGGTCCTCTCATGCTAGCAAAACCATTATGAAAAGCCCAAGAAAGCAAACGTTTGTGCAAGAAAGGTGTCTCAGGCAAAGTGAGGCCAGGGCCTGGGACAGAGACTTCAGTCACACGGCCCAACAAGATCAGGACAATGCTGTATCTGGACCTGACATTGTGTCACACACTGGCAAGTTTGCTAAGAGGGTAGATCTCCTGTTCAGTGTTCTTACCAGAACAACACAAAATTGAAAATAAAAAGATCAAAGCCTGAGTGTGGTGGCCCAGGCGTGTAATCCCAACACTTGGGAGGCTGAGACCGAAGGATGGCAGCTTCGCGGCCAGCCTCAGCTACTTACTGAGGCTCTCAGCAACTTAACAAGACTCTGCTTCAAAATAAAAGAATAAAACAGGGCTGGGGGTAGAGCTCAGAGGTAGAATGCCCCTGGGTTCGGCCCCCAGTACCACAAAAAATAAATAAATAAATACATCGGTTACCATCCGCTGAATGGCTTTCTAATTAGTCCTGGGAGGGGAGGGGACTGAGTGAGAAATGCAGCATCCCTAAAACTCTGCAAACAGAGATGTCCTCCCTCGTCTCTTACACACACACACACACACACACACACACACACACACACACCCCTAGCCCCCTCCTCCTTTTGTCAACAAACTTCTACATCCTAATTTCTCTGTGAAGTGTGTGTATGTGTATGTGTGGGGTGTCCTGGGGGTTGAACGCAGGGGCATTCTACCACTGAGCTACATCTCCTATCCCTTTTAATTTTTTATTTTGAGACAGGGTCTCACTAAGTTGCTGAGGCTGGCCTCAAACTTGTGATCCTCCTGTCTTAGCATACTTAGAAAGATGGATGTGCACCACCATGCCTAGCTTTTCCTGTATTTGTGTGTGTGTGTGTGTGTGTGTGTGTGTGTGTGTTACTAGGAATTGAACTCAGGGGCATTCTACCTCTGAGCTATACCCCCAGCACTATTTTCTTTTTTATTTGGAAACAAGGTCTAACTAAGTTGCTGATAGCCTTACTAAATTGCTACGGCTAGCTTTGAACCTGCAAATCCTCCTGTCTCAGCCTCCCAAGTACTGGGATTATAGGCACGCACCACCAGCTTTGTGTACTTTTTAAAATATGCACGTACTGTCCTTTCCTGGGAGACGCATCACAGAGTACAAAAGAAGAAAATGGGGGTGTGTTCCTCCAAGGACCCCCAGGGTTATTCTCTCCAAGGACCCAGAAGACTGTGGTAACTCCTGTGCGCCAGAACCAGTCATATGAACAGAATGAGAGGCCGCAGACCCCAAAGGGCCACCAGGACACGAAGGACAGGCCCCGGCGCACTGGGGCGCAGCCACTGGTCACCTGCCAGCACTACATGTTGAGGTTCCTGCTCCTCTCCCTGCAGGGACACAGAAGAAACGGGTGCCAGTGAGTGTCCAAACACAAGAGCCCGCTCTGGACCGCTGGGAGCGCTCTCTCTAGGAGAACTCAGCCCTGATAACCTGGTCCCCACCATGTGCCAGATCGGGGGTCTCTGAAGCCAAAAACACCTGTGGTATTAGAGGGGGGCCAAGGGAGACCCCCCCCCCCCGAGTTGGAGGCCAGCCGCTCAGGACCAGGGGACAGAGAAGACACGGCCTGTGGGAAGGAGATGCCAGAGTCACAGCTGGGAAGTTAAACCCCGTTCCCCACTTCGGGACGGCTCGGAGCATCCTGACGGCACCTGTTGACATCCTGCTGCCACTCAGGGAGCTAAGGAGACCCCTGGAGTCCCGGCCCAAGGTCACCGTCACCTGGCTCAGCGCTTCTATCACGAGCCTGTTATCTAGCCAGGCCCCTCCTCCTCTCCTGGCCCCCAGGCTCCGCTGCCTCTTTCTGCCAGGCCCTGCCTTAGCCACGATGGGGTGCCCACATCCACAGCAAACTTGTACACAGCGCCCAGGATAGCCCTTCACACTACACAGCCCCTGGAGGGGGCGCTGCCACACCCCCACTTTATTTATTTATTTATTTATTTATTTATTTATTTATTTTGCGGTACTGGGGATGGAACCCGGGGGCATTCTACCTCCGAGCTACACCCCCAGGCCTATTTTTTATTCTTTATTTTGAAACAGGGTCTCACTAAGTAGCTGAGGCTGGCCGCAAACCTGGATCCTCCTCCGGTCTCAGCCTCCCAAATGCTGGGATTACAAGTGTGCACCACCACGCCCAGCTTATTCTTTATTTTTGAAACAGAGTCTCACCAAGTTGCGGCAGGCCTCACTAAGTAGCTGAAGCTGGCCGCGAACCCGAAATCTTCCTGTCTCAGCCTCCTAAGTACTGGGATAACAAGCATGCGACACCACGCCCGGCTCGGCACCCCCACTTTAACGATGACAAAAATGAAGCCTGGAAACTAGACTATCTCAAGACCCCATAGCTAGTGAGACGCAGAGCCGAGATTCAAATCCCACTGCCAATCAACGGTTGCCCCGCCCCTCAGCAAACTCAGACGGCCTGGTCCCCTTGGCCAGCCCCGAGCCCTGGAGGCCGGCGCGTGGCAAGTCTCAGGGCCAAGTTCCATGTCCACTAGGCGTCAGGCCTTCTCTCTCTGCCTAGGTTAGAAACCCCTGAGTGTAAGGCTTTGAGCTATTTCCACACCACCTTTGTATTGTTCCTTATTGCTGTTGTCACAAATCGCCACCAACTTAGTGGCGTATGACAACACACACTTCTTCTCTTCCAGTTCTGGAAATCAGAAATTCAATATGATAGCCAGGCGTGGTGGGGCACGCTTGTAATCCCAGTACTTGGGAGGCTAGGACAGGAGGATCCAGATTTGAGGCCAGCCGCAGCTACTTAGTGAGGCCCTCCACAACTTAGTGAGACTCTGTTTCAAAATAAAGAATAAAATACGACTGGAGGTGGAGCTCGGAGGTAGAATGCCCCTGGGTTCAATACCCAGTACCACACACACAAAAAAAAAAGAAAATTGAAAAAATCGAATTGGGGGTGGAGCTCAGAGGTAGACTATCCCTGGGTTCAATCCCCAGTACCACACAGAAAAACAGAAGTTCAACATAGGTCTCTCCAGGCCAAAACCCAGGTTTCAGGAGGGCTGTGCTCCTTCCAGAGGCGCTAGGACAGAGTCTGTGTCCTTGCTTTCTCCAGCTTCCAGAGGTGCCTGCTTTCCTTGGTCCACTGCCCCTTCCTCCATCTTCAAAGCCAGCCAGAGATCGCCTTTACCATGTGCCAACATGCCTGGCTGGCTTTTGGGGCGTTTTTGTCTTTGTTTGGTTTTTTTATTTGTTTATTTGTTTTTTCAGTACTGGGGATTGAACCGAGAGACATTCTACCTCCAAGCTACACCCCCAGCCCTATTTTTTATTATTTATTTTTGAAACAGGGTCTCACTAAGTTGCAGAGGGCCTCACTAGGTAGCTGAGGCTGGTCATGAACCTGGATCCTCCTGTCTCAGCCTCCCAAGTACTGGGATTACAAGCCTGCGCCACCACGCCCGGCTCTTATTTTTGTTTTGGTACTGGAGATTGAACCCAGGGGCATTCTACCTCCGAGATACACCCCCAGCCCTATTTTATTTTTTATTTTGAAACAGGTCTTGCTAGGTCGATAAGAGTCTCACTACTTACTGAGGTTGTCCTGGAAACAGCAATCCTCCTGTCTCAGCCTCTCAAGTACTGGGATTGCAAGCATGTGCCATCATGCCCGGCTAGAGCTTTAGTATTTTTCACATGTTTAGGAGCCATTCGTTTCTTTCTACAAATTGTTTACTCATGCCAGGCATGGTGGCGCACGCTTGTAATCCCAGCATTTGGGAGGCTGAGACCGGAGGATCTGGGCTCGCGGCCAGCATCAGCTACCTAGTGAGGCACTCCGCAACTTAGTGAGATCCAGTTTCAAAATAAAGAATAAAAAATATGCCTGGGGGTATAGCTCGAAGATAGAATGCCCCTGAGTTCAATCCCCAGTACCGAAAAAAAAAATTGTTTACTCATATCCTTCAACCATTTTCTGATGGAGTTTGTGTTCTTTACTGATTTGTAGGGATTGAACTCAGGAGCATTCTACCTCTGAGCTCCACTCCCAGCCCTATTTTATTCCTTATTTTGAAACAGAGTCTCACTAAATTGCAGAGGGCCTCACTAAGTAGCTGACTGTGATCCTCTGGTTTCAGCCTCCCAAGTACTGGGATAACAAGTGTGCACCACCATACCTGGCCTCCTAGCCTTTTTTTTTTTTTTTTGCAGTACTGGGGATGGAACCCGGGGGCATTCTACCCCCAGCCCGATTTTTTATTCTTTATTTTGAAACAGGATCTCACTAAGTTGCAGAGGGCCTCACTAAGCAGCTGAGGCTGGCCGCGAACCCGGATTCTCTGGTCTCAGCCTCCCAAATGCTGGGATTACAAGCATGCACCACCATGCCCGGCTTCCTTGCCTTTTTTAAAAACAATTTTTTTTTTAAATTGTGAAACAGGGTTTCTCTATGTTGCTGAGAGTCTCACTAAGTTGCTGAGGCTGGCCTTGAACCTGTGATTCTCCTGTCTCAGCCTCCCAAGTACTAAGATTACAGGTATGCACCACTGCGCCCAGTAATACTCTGCAGTTTATAAAGCACCAGAGAGGTTAAATTACTGTGTAAAACCACACAGTGTGATGCACACTCAAACCCAGGACTCCCAAACGCCAGAAGGGTTTCTTTCCACTCCCTACACTGCCTCTCTTAGTGCAAGGGCAACATCCTACTGGGATTGAACTCAGGGACATTCTACCTCCAAACTACACCCCCAGCCCTATTTTCTTCTTTTTTTTTTTTTTATTCTTTATTTTGAAACAGGGTCTTACTAAGTTGCAGAGTGCCTCACTAAGTAGCTGAAGCAGGCCACAAACCCTGAGCCTCCACTCTCAGCCTCCCAAGTACTGAGATTATGAGCATGGGCCACCACGCCCAGCTATTGAGATCTTAAAGACATCTCAGAAGCCATTTCCAAAACACTTCGAAAAAAAGATGACTAATAATCCTTCTATCCAAGGCTGGGCGTGGTGGCGCACGCTTGTAATCCCAGCATTCGGGAGGCTGAGACCGGAGGATCCGGGTTCGCGGCCAGCCTCAGCTACCTAGTGAGGCACTCTGCAACTTAGTGAGACTCAGTTTCAAAATAAAGAATTAAAAATAGGGCTGGGGGTATAGCTCAGGTCAGATGTAGAACATTCCTGGGTTCAATCCCCTGTACACACACACGCAAAAAAAGAGAAAAGATAGAAAACAGTAGAGGGAAGTGTGGTCTTTAAGGCATCCTGCTGTGGGATGGGACTTCTGTTTTTTTTTTTTTGTGGTACTGGGGATTGAACCCAGAGGCATTTTACCTCTGAGCTACACCCCCAGTCCAATTTTGTTTCTTATTTTGAAGAAGGGTCTTGCTAGGTTGATGAGAGTTTTACTACTTTTTGAGGCTGTCCTACAACTCCAGCCTTTTTTTTTGTTTTTTCTTTTTTTTTAAATAGCGTCATGTTAAATTGGTGAGGCTGACCTCCGACCTGCCAACCTTGTGTCTCAGCTTCCTAAGTACGGGGACTACAGGCCTGTGCCACCACATCCAACTTCTCTTTCCCCTTAACCTAACACTGCTGGACTGTGGAGGATGAGTTGAGGGAAATAATGTTAAAATTCTGCCATAAAGATTCAAAAATAGCTGGGCATAGTGGTGCACACTTGTAATCCCAGCATTTGGCAGGCAGAGACTGGGTCCTCAGCCAGCCTCAGCTACCTAGTGAGGCTCTCTGCAACTTGGTGAGACCCTGTTTCAAAACAAAGAATAAAAAATAGGACTGGGGGTGTAGCTCGGAGATAGAATGCCCCTGGGTTCAATTCCCAGCACCATAAAAATAAATAAATAAATAAATAAATAAATAAATAAATAAATAAATAAATAATAGGAGCCGGGCGTGGTGGCGCACGCTTGTAATCCCAGCATTCGAGAGGCTGAGACTGGAGGATCTGGGTTCGCGGCCAGCCTCAGCTACTTAGTAAGGCACTCCCCAACTTAGTGAGACTCGGTTTCAAAATAAAGAATTAAAAAAAAAAAATAGGGCTGGGGAGTGTAGCTCGGAGGTAGAATGCCCCTGAGTTCAATCTCCAGTACCGCAAATAAATAAATAAATAAATAAATAAATAAATAAATAAATAAATAAATAAATAAATAAAAATAAAAAATAAAAAATAGGAGCCGCGCTTGGTGGTGCATACTTGTAATCCCAGTAATTGGGGAGACTGAGAAAGGAGGATAGCAGGTTCGTGGCCAGTCTCAACTATTTAGTGAGATCTTCTACAACTTAGTGAGACCCTGTTTCAAAATAAAGAATAAAAAATAGGGCTGGGGAGGCAGGTGTGGTGGCGCACGCTTGTAATCCCAGCATTTGGGAGGCTGAGACCGGCGGATCTGGGTTTAAGGCCAGCCTCAGCTACCTAGTGAGGCACTCCGCAACTTAGTGAGACCTGGTTTCAAAATAAAGAATAAAAAATAGGGCTGGGGGTATAGCTTGAAGGTAGAACGCCCCTGAGTTCAAGCCCTAGTACTGCAAAAAAAAAAAAAAAATAGGGTTAGGGGATGAGGGGTAGCTCAGAGATAGAATGCCCCTGGGTTCAATCCCCAATACCACCATAAAAAAAGAATCAAAATAGAGGAGCTGGGAGTGTAGCTCAGTGGCAGGGTACCTGCTCAGCATGCACAAGATCCTGGGCCCAATCCCTGGCACTGTAAGAAAATAAATAATAATACAATCAAAATAGCAATCAAGCCGGGCGTGGTGGCGCACGCTTGTAATCCCAGCATTTGGGAGGCTGAGACGGGAGGATCCGGGTTCGCGGCCAGCCTCAGCTTCCTAGTGAGGCACTCCGCAACTTAGTGAGACTCAGTTTCAAAATAAAGAATAAAAAATAGGACTTGGGGTATAGCTCAGAGGTAGAACGCCCCTGAGTTCAATCCCCCAATACTGCAAAAAAATAAAATAGCAATCAAACAAAAAGTGATTGTTTATTATGTTCAAAATACTGTATAAAGCCTGTAATGTAAACTATACCATCTAATCCTCATGACTGCCCACAAACCCAGTATATCGTAATCACCTCAATTTTTTTTTTTTTTTTTTTTTTTTTTTTTTGGTGCTGGGGATTGAACCCAGAGGCATTCTACCTCCAAGCTACACCCTCAGCCCGATTTTATTTATTTGGAAACAGGGTGTCACCACTATGTTGCTGAGAGCCTCGCTAAGTTGCCGAGGCTGGCTTTGAACCTGTGATCCTCCTGTCTCAGCCTCCCAAGTACTGGGATTACAAACACAGGCCACCACGCTCGACTTACCCCAATTTTATAATTAAGGAAATGGTATCTAGGCTAGGGCTGACAAGAGAAGAGGCCAGGATCCAAGCCCAGGCAGACAGACCCAGAAGAGCCGTCACTCTCACCACAGGGACCCCCACAACTAGCAAGGCACCCCCACTTCCTCCTTAGTAGTATAGGTTTAAAAGATAAGTATGAGCCAGGCGTGGTGGCACATGCTTGTAATCTCAGTACTTGGGAGGCTGAGACAGGAGGATCCGGGTTCAAGGCCAGCCTCAGCTACTTAGTGAGACACTCCGTAACTTAGTGAGACCCTGTTTCAAAATAAAAATAAAGAGCCAGGCATGGTGGTGCACGCTTGTAATCCCAGCATTCAGGAGGCTGAGACCAGAGGATCCGGGTTCTCGGCCAGCCTCAGCTACCTAGTGAGGCACTCCACAACTTAGTGAGACTAGGTTTCAAAATAAAGAATAAAAAATAGGGCTGGGGGTATAGCTCGGAGGTAGAATGCCCCTGAGTTCAATCCCCAGTACCGCAAAAAATAAAGAAAGAAAGAAAGAAAGAAAGAATAAAGCTACACACTGCGGATGTAGCTTGGAGGTAGAATGCCCCTGGGTTCAATCCCCAGTTCCACACAAAATACAAAAATAAAAGATAAGTGTGAGGAGCGAATCGCTACCTAAAGTCAGTTATTAGTGGCGCTAGCGCTTTCCGGCTGTGGGGCAGGTGGGAAGAGCCAAGCAGCAGACATCTGAAAATGACGTTTTGCTCTTCAGAAAGGAGGTAACACGGGCACACCTGCTGAGGGTCATTAGTACCGAGAGCCCCTAAACATAACCACAGGACAAGGACAAGCCAACCCAGTAAGCATTCCCTGACAGCGCGACAGTGCTAGGTTTGGTCCCAGTGGGAAATATTTTTTAATGGCTAAATAACCCTCCCTGAGTTCTAACACCTAAAGAGGCCAAGACACAGGTGTGGAACCGGCCACTCATAATATGAGGCTCACTGCATGGGCCGAAAGAAACGGGCCTGCCAGCAGGGCTCCAGAGAGCTGCAGAACTTGCTGCTTCACCGAGAAGGCCGGCCTTCACCAGCCTTGATGGTTAGGGACAGGACGAAGCAGTGACGCTTTGAGGGAAAGAGGGGGCTCAGCCCCCAGGAGTGGAGGGCCTGTACAGGCAGGATATCGCAAGGAGGTGGGTCTAAGAGGGCTGCAAGACGGCATTTTAGAGCCAGGCATGGTGGCACACGCTTGTAATCCCAGCATTTGGGAGGCTGAGACTGGAGGATCTGGGTTCGAGGCCAGCCTCAGCTACCTAGTGAGGCACTCCGCAACTTAGTGAGACTTGGTTTCAAAATAAAGAATTAAATGTAGGGCTGGGGGTATAGCTCAGAGGTAGAATGCCCCTGAGTTCAATCCCCAGTACCAAAAAAAAAAAAAAAAAAAAAGAGGGCATTTTAGGAGGGGAAGTCCCTGAAGGAGCAGAGGGGGATATGGCTTCTATCCTGTTAGAAAGCAGGAACAGAGTACAGCGTAGT
>PVLC010046841.1:0-11232 GCA_004027655.1 Graphiurus murinus | reverse complement strand
CACGCTTGTAATCCCAGCATTCGGGAGGCTGAGACCGGAGGATCCGGGTTCGCGGCCAGCCTCAGCTATCTAGTGAGGCACTCTGCAACTTAGTGAGACTCGGTTTCAACATAAAGAATAAAAAATAGGGCTGAGGGTATAGCTCGAAGGTAGAACGCCCCTGAGTTCAATCCCCAGTACCAAAAAAAAAAAAAAAAAAAAAAAAAACATTATAAGAGCAATGAAAATTCTACAAATTCTCAACATTTGTTAATTCTCATCACTCTGAAACCCTGATTTACATCCCTAAAATCTTCAGGAGAACAATGCTAAAAATGGAACGGAGCCGGGCATGCTGGCCCACGCTTGTAATCCCAGCATTTGGGAGGCTGAGACTGGAGGATCTAGGTTCGCAGCCAGCCTCAGCTACCTGGTGAGGCATTCCGCAACTTAGTGAGACCCTGTTTCAAAATAAAGAATAAAAAATAGGGCTGGGGGTATAGCTTGGAGGTAGAATGCCCCTGAGTTCAATCCCCAGTACCACAATAAATAAATAAAAATGGAAAGGGCCAGCCAGACATGGGTGGCATACGCTTGTAATCTCAGTACTTGGGAGGCTAAGACAGAACCACGAACGAAAAAAAGAAAAAGCCATATACAATCAACTGGACTCTCCTCAGAAAGGAAAACCTGTGGATGCTCAAATAAAATGACAGTACTTACATATTCTATGCACATCCTCCTAGTTTAAATGATCTCCAGATTAGTTATAATACCTAATACAACAGCTATGTAAATAGCAGTTTCACTGCACTGTTTGGGGAAAAATGACAAGAAAAGTCTGTACATGGTTCGTACACAGAATCATCATAAGGTTTAGTTACACAGTATAGGCCAGAAGCAAAGTAACTTTTTTTTTTCCTTTTCCTTTTGGTGTCACTGAAGATTGAACCCAGAGGCATTCTACGTATGAGCTATACCCGCAGATCAATATCATTTCTTATTGTAAACAGAGTCTCACTAGGTTGAAGAGAGTCTCACTGCTTGCTGAGGCTGTCCTTAATTCTGCAATCCGCACTCCTATCTCAGCCTCTCAAGTACTAGGATTACAGGTATGTGCCACCATGCCCAACTCAAAGTAGTTTTTTTTTTTTTTTAATCTACAATTGGTTATATCCACACATGTGGAATTCATGGTTGACGACACTTCTTGTTCAAGGCAAGAAAGGGGGAAATTGACTAAGAAACAACAGGGTTTGGTCCCTACGGACATCAAAGCTTAAATAAGCAAATGAATAGAAAAGCGTTGGAGAGAATAAAATAAAAGAATAAAAAATAGGGCTGGGGGTATAGGTCGGAGGTAGAATGTCCCTCCCTGAGTTCAATCCCCAGTACCGCAAAAAAAAAAAAAAAAAAAAAAAAAAAAAGAAAAGAAAAGCTTTGGAAAGAGGGCCACAGAGGCAGACGCAGCCCAGGATTGAGAGGGGACCCCCAGGGCCTAATTTAACCTATAGCCCAAACGATCTCCAATGTTTGACTCTCCCATTATCAACTATTCACACACACAAATTGATAAATGCCATGTGATATATTCTGCTTGGCATATTCATAGTGCCAATGACACTCATTTTCATATAGAGTAAACAAATAGCTTAGCTGAGCCCAGCAAAAGCATAATTGTGTATATTTTTTCCATTGTATATAATATGTTATAATGTTAACCCTCACATGTGTAGTGTACGTACCAGTAATCCCAGTGTTTGGGAGGCTAAAAAAAAAAAAAAAAAATCACAGATTCAAGGCCAGCCTCAGCAATTTGGCATGACCCTGTTTCAAAATAAAAAAAGGGATGGAGATATAATTCAGTGACGGAATGCCCGGTTCAGTCCCTACTACAAAGACAAAAAAAAAAAAAAAAAAAAAAGTCACCACGCGTGGTGGTGTATGACTGTAATCCCAGTAGTTGGGAGGCTGAGACAGGAGGATTTTAGGTTTGAGGACAGTCTCAGAAAGTATTGAGGCGCATCAAATCTAGTGAGACCATATATCAAAATAAAAATTAAAAATTATAACTGGGGTGTACCAGTCGGGCGAGGTTGCGCACACTTGTAATCCCAGCATTTGGGAGGCTGAGACCAGAGGATCCGGGTTCGCGGCTAGCCTCGGCTACCTAGTGAGGCACTCCGCAACTTAGGGAGACCCTGTTTCAAAATAAAGAGTAAGAGCTGGGCGTGGTGGCCCACGCTTGTAATCCCAGCATTTGGGAGGCTGAGACCGGAGGATCCGGGTTCGCGATCAGCCTCAGCTACCTAGTGAGGCACTCGACAACTTATAGTGAGAATCAGTTTCAAAATAAAGAATAAAAAATAGGGCTGGGGGTATAGCTCGGAGGTAAAATGTCCCTGAGTTCAATCCGCAGTACCGCAAAAAAAAAAAAAAAAAAAAAAAAAAAAAAAAAAACTAAATATTATGGACTAATCTTTTAGTTGAGATGACCATCTAATATATTTTTAAAATGCAATACAAGAAATAAGGTGCTACTAATACATTATATCATTAAAACAAATTTACACTACCACTGATTCAAACAAATCAGGACCACAGAGTCATCCTACCTTTCTTTTCTTTTTTTGTGTGTGTGTGTGTGTGTGTGATTGGGGATTGAACCCAGAGGTATGCTACATATGAGCTATACCCCAGCCCTATTTTATTTTTTATTTTGAAACAAGGTCTCACTAAGGTGCTGAGGCTGGCTGAAAAGCTGTGATCCTCCAGTCTCAGTCTCTCAAGTACAAGATTACAAGCCTTGCATGACAAGACCTGGATTTTTTTTTTTAAAATAAGCTTTGTAAAATGTATTTAACCTCTGACTTATCTCACTCAAATATTAGGCATTACTGCTTGAAGATTAATACCATGTTTAGAAGCTAGTCTGAATATGAAAAAATATATACATACATATTTTTTGCGGTACTGGGGTTTGAACTCAGGGGCATTCTACCTCCGAGCTATACCCCCAGTCCTATTTTTTATACTTTATTTTGAAACAGGGTCTCACTAAGTTGCAGAGGGCCTCACTAGTTAGTTGAGGCTGGTCACAAACCCGGATCCACCAGTCTCAGCCTCCCAAATGCTGGGATTACAAGCATGCGCCACGAGGCCTGGCTGAAAAAATACTTTTTATATAATAGAGAAAACAGATACACAGAAAGTATGATAAAATTATATTAGTCACAATAACATACAATTCATCTGAGTTTATATGTAAGTTGTTTCGATTTAAAAAAACTAATATTAACCGGACGTGGTGGAGCATACTTGTAATCCCAGTACCTGGAGGCTGAGACAGGAGGATGCGGCTTTGCCGCCAGTCTCAGCTACTTAGTGAGGCCTCCACAAATTCAGTAAGACCCTGTTTCTTTTTTTTTTGCGGTACTGGGGATTGAACTCAGGGACATTCTACCTCCGAGCTATACCCCCAGTCCTATTTTTTATTCTTTATTTTGAAACAGGGTCTCACTAAGTTGCAGAGTGCCTCACTAAGTAGCTGAGGCTGGCCGCGAACCCAGATCCTCCGGTCTCAGCCTCCCAAATGCTAGGATTACAAGCGTGTGCCACCACGCCCAGCTTTTACGACCCTGTTTCAAAATAAAGAATAAAAAATAGGACTGGGAGTGTAGCTCAGAGGCAGAACGACCCTGAGTTCAATCCCCAGTACTACAAGAAAAATAAAAAATAAACTAAGATTAGCTGGGCGCGGTAGCGCATGCTTGTAATCCTAGTACTAGAGAGGCTGAGACCAGAGGATCCAGGATCATGGCCAGCCTCAGCTACTTAAGTGAGATGCTCCAGAACTTAATGAGACCCTGTCTCATAATAAAGAATAAAAAACAGGGCTGGGGATGTAGCTCAGAGGTAGAATGTCCCTTGGTTGATCCTCAGTATGGGGAAAAAAAAAATACTAGTATTAACCAGGTATGATGGCACATACCTGTAATCCCGGTACTTGAGAGACTGAGACAGAGGATCACAGGTCAAGACCAGCCTCAGCAATTTAGTGAGACTCTCAGCAACCTATTAAGACTATTTCAAAACAAAAATAAGCCATGTGTGGTGGTGCATACTTGTAATCCCAGTATTTTGGGAGGCTGAGACAGGAGGATTGCAGATTCGCGGCCAGCCTCAGGTACTTAGCTAGGCTCTCTACAATTTAGTGAGACCTTCTTTCAAAATAAAAAATAAAAAATAGGGCTGAAGATGTAGCTCAGAGGTAGACAGACAGTGGGTTCAATTCCCAGTAAAACACACACACACACAAAAGTAAATAAGTAAGTAAATAAATAAATACATAAATAAAATAAAAAGAGTTGGGTGTAGCTTGAAGGTAGAACACCCCTGGGTTCAATGTACTGTACCAAAAAAACAAACAAGAACAACAACAAAAATATTGCCAAGCATGGCACACACATGTAACCCCAGTACTTAGGAGGCTAAGACAGGAGGATTGCAGATTCAAGGACGGCATTAATACATCAGTGAGACTTTGTTTCAAAATTAAAAATAAAATAGGCTGGGGGATTAGCTCAGAGGTAGAATAACCCTAGGTTCCACCCCTAGTATCACAACTGAAATAAAATAAAGTAACAAAGTAGGGCTGGGACTATAACTCAGAGGTAGAATGCCCATGAATTCAATTCCTGGTATGGAAAGAAGGGAGGGAAGGAAGGGCTGAATAAGATTCACATGCCAGATTTTAAAAATTTACAAAGGTAAATTAAGACCACACAAAGAGAATACACCCAAAGCATCCATTTAATTTACTAATCCCAAAGTCCAAATAAAGCTGAGTCACATCTCACCAGGAGGAAAAACAGCAAAATGATTGGTATGCTAAACCTGGATTGCCGAGGTTTGAATGCAGGATTTACTGTGTAACTATATGCAAGATACCTTACTGTAGTTCGGTTTCCTCATCTAAAAAAAGTGAATAATAGGACTCTACCCTATGATATAATGAATGAATGATAAATTAAATACTATATATATGATTATTTTTTACATATTTATTAAATGGGAAAATAAAGTTAATAGATCTCCTAAAGTCACTACTTTAAAGCAAAACAAAACAGTGACTTCAAAAATAAAACAGACATTCAAAAATTCCTTAGAAATTCTACAATTCTCACATCACGAGAAGTACAGGAGAGAAAAATTATGTTGCACTAAGTAATCATAGTTGCACATATCTCATCTCAGACCTGCTCACATCATACACCTCGATCACCAACACTGAAGTGTTTCTCTTCTTTTCTCTATTTGTGTGAAAGGAAAGCGTTATAGCCTGAAAGTAACTCCACTACTATCACTAGAATCATTTTTTTTTCTAATGACAATGAGGTCTTTCAGATATAAAGCTTTTATGATAAGCATGCAATAAAAATGAAAGTGGGCAAACATCCTCTACCTGACAAACATTCTCCTTGAGTGCAGCTCCTCCACCTCGTTCAACCTGCATTTTTTTGGACGCAGACATCCCAGGGTCGTGTTCTATACCTTCCTCAATAGTATCCTTGGGGCTTGCAGCTGCTCTGTGAGTCATCAGTTCTCCCTTCCAAAGAAAAAATAATGTTCCATATCTGTATTATTGATGTCTCCTCCATCTGACCCCCTCCCTCTGGGCTGCTATTTGTCTAGCCATTAAGCACTTACAGATGTTCAGCCAATCACGCGGGCGGACTGCATGCAATGTTAGTTCTAACCCTGCTGTGATTGGGCGGGTAGTGGGCGCCTCATGCCCTGCCACTAACTGCTCTGAGGCTGTTCCACTGGAACTTTTTGAGCTGTTCCATTTAAAGGATTCACTAAGGGAGAGAAAACATTCTTAAGTTTATTTGATTAATTTTTTGTCCTTCCAAGATCAGTGTTTACTAAATAATGCCACCAATGGGCATTCTATTCAAATTGACCTGGAAAGAAACACTCTGAATCATCACAATATGTGAAGATGACCAGGCTGGTTCAAATTCTTTTTAAGTGAGTTGAAAAGCCAGAGACAGCATCAATGACTACACTGAGGCTCTGCAAGGAAAAGGTTTTGGATCTGTTTCTTGAATGCTGATATTAATAAATATTATCCCAAAATTATGCAACTGATGGTCAAAATTAAGCAAATAAAATTTTCCCGCTAAGTATCAGCAGTTTCCATTTTTAAAGGGCATTTATCTAAATTGATTCAGATGATTTGGTTATTTGATATTGTGATCTCTGGTTTTAGAATTTAATTACTAAGTAAACAGGTGTATTTCTTCTGACATGTACAGCATAGGATATGATCTTTTAAAAAGAACATATCCATAGCTGCAATATGTGCTTTAATTTATTTTACTAGGGGTAGGCTCTCCTACTGCAGAATACCTTATTAGCGATTTCAAAAAAACGCTATTCTTAAGTAAACTCAAGGGAAAGGGACATGGGCTCTATTGTGAAAGGTAGATTCTTTGTGTCAGGTCAAAAGATCAGAAACAGAGTAATACCTCTGAGCTTGGAGTTTCTTTTGATGAGCAGTCATTTTTCAGTTTTTTACACTGAACTTTGGCAGTAACATGCCTCTGTCGTTTTCGCTTCCTTGGTCTATCAAATATCTTGGTAGTGCCTATGACAGGAAAATAAGTGTTACCTAATGGCTAATCATACATATGTCCCAGAGCATCAATACTTTTTTTGGAGCAGGGGTTGAACCTCTGTGTTAGACCCCCAATCCTATTTTCTTTTTATTGTTTTGCGATACTGGGCATGGAACCCAGGGGCATTCTACCTCCGAGCTATACCCCCAGCCCTATTTTTTTATTCTTTATTTTGAAACAGGGTCTCACTAAGTTGCGGAGGGCCTCACTAACCAGCTGAGGTTGGCCAAGAACCCGGATTCTCCAGTCTCAGCCTCTCAAATGCTGGGATTACAAGTGTGCGCCACCACACCCAGCTCCCTATTTTATTTTCTTATTTATTTAGTTGGTACTGGGGATGGAACCCAGGGGACTTCTATCTCCAAGCTATATCCCCAGGCCTGTTTTATATTTTATTTGGTAACAGGGTCTCACTAAGTTGTCGAGAGCCTCACTAAGTTACTGAGGCTGGCCACAAAACTGCAATCCTCTTGCCTCACCCTCCCAAGTATTGGGATTAGAAGCATGCACCACCACACTCCGCTCTTATATTTAATTTTTATTTATATATTTATTTTTATTTTTTATTCTATTTTATTTTTTGTGGTACTGGGGATTGAACCCAGGGGCATCTTACCCCGAGCTACACCCCCAACACTATTCATTTACTTATTTATTTTTTGCAGTACTGGGGATGAAACCCAGGGGCATTCTAACTCTGAGCTGCACACCCAGATCCTTTTGAAAGAGTCTCACTAAGACTCCGAGGACCTCACTAAGTAGCTGAGGCTGGTCACCAACCCAGATCCTCCTGTCTCAGCCTCCCAAGTACTGGGATTAAAAGTGTGCACCACCAGACCCGGCTCCCAGCCCTATTTTTTATTCTTTATTTTGAAACAAGGTCTAAGTTGCAGAGAGCCTCACTAAGTAGCTGAGGCTGGCCATGAACCTATAATCCTCCTGTCTCAACCTCCCAAGTACTAGGATTACAAGCATGTGCTACCATGCCCGGCTTTTATTTTTGATTTTGAAAGAGGGCCATACCAAGTTGTGGAGGGCCACACTAATTTGCTGAAGCTGGCCGCGAACCTGCAATCCTTGTCTCAAGTTCCAAAGTAGTGGGATTATAAGTGTGAACCACCATCCTGGCCCCAGAACGGATATACTTAAATAAATGGGTCTCACAAAATTATGGTAGGTTAGAGTAAAATCCAAATTTAAAATTTCTGTAGGCAGGAATGGTGGCGCACATTTGTAATCCCAGTTCTTGGGAGGCTGAGACAGGAGAATTGGCTTCCTGGCCAGTCTCAAGCTACTTAGTGAGGCCCTTTACAACTTAGTGAGACCCTGTTTCAAAATAAAGAATAAAAAATAGGACTGGGGGTATAGTTTGGAGGTAGAATGCCCCAGGGTTCAACCCCCAGTACAACAACAACAACACACACAAACACACACACACACACACACACACCCCTTACGTAGCTGCATTCAGTGGCATACAACTGTAGACCCTGCAACTCAGGAGATTGAGCAATTATACATCCATAGCAACACAAGAAAAATGAATAAGATCGTCTCTCAAAATAAAATAAGGTGTGGCGCACGCTTGTAATGCCAGCACTGGGGAGGCTGAGACCGGAGGATCCGGGTTCGCGGGGGTATAGCTCGGAGGTAGAATGCCCCCAAGTTCAATCCCCAGTACCGCAATAAAGTATATAAATAAATAAAGTAAGGTGTAGTAACTCACCCTCTCAATTCCAGGACCTGGGTGGCTTAGACAAAAGGATCACAGGTTTGAGGCCAGGCCAAGGAACTTAGTAAGACCCATATTTCAAAATAAAAGGGCCTTAGCCAGATGTCGTGGCCCATGCTGGTAATTGCAGTACTTGGGAGGCTGAGTCAGGAGAATTTCAGGTTGGAGGACTGCCTCAGCAAAGAGTGAGACTCTCATTAACTTAGCAAGACCCTGTTTCAAAATAAAAATAAAATAGGGCTGGGGGTTTAGCTCACAGGTAGAATGTTCCTGGGTTTGATGCCTAATGCCACAAAAACAAACAAACTAAATAAATAAAAATATAAATGCCTGGGGTATATCTCAGTGGTGAAGCATCCTTGGGTTCAATCCCCAAAACCAAAGAGTGGGGAAAAGGAGGAAGATGAAGAGGAGTACTCATTTAACTCTCTAAGTTTCACAGATTAATAAAACAAGAGAGCCGGGTGTGGTGGTGCACAGTTGTAATCCCAGCATTTGGGAGGCTGAGACCGGAGGATGCGGGATCTTGGCGAGTCTCAGCTACCTAGTGAGGCACTCCGCAACTTAGTGAGACCCTGTTTCAAAATAAAGAATAAAAAATAAGGTTGGGGGTATGGCTCAGAGATAGAATGCCCCAGGGTTCAACTCCCAGTACCGCAAAATAAATAAATGAATAAAATAAAACAGGAGAAAACAAAAGACACTTACTCCTGAGTACAACTAAGTAGGGAAACAGCTAAGTGTAAGTTCTGCCTCATACAGATTAAATGGTAAATGTATAGTTTACTAATTTTAGTTCACACGATTAAAATAATGTACTTTCTATTTCCTCCAAGGATTTTAGTATCTTATAGAAGGAGAGAAAATGCATTTACGAGTCAGAAAAGTCATGAATTCCTACATCGCAAGATTAGATACAACAAATTATATAACTACATGATTTGAAAACCAAGATTGAAATATGCTGGGCATGGTGGTGCACACCTGTAATCCCAATACTTGGGAGGCTGAAATGGAAAGATAACAGATTTGAGGACATCCTTAGCTATCTAGTGAGATTTATCAACCTAGTGAGATCCTGATTCAAAATAAAAATAAAATATGGGTATATCTCAAGAGGTAGGCTGCCTCCAGGTTCATTCCCTGATACACTCAAATATAAAAATTTTTTAAAATTAAGATCTAGCTTATCCTGAGCTGAGCGTGGTGGCGCACGCTTGTAATCCCAGCATTCAGGAGGCTGAGACCGGAGGATCTGGGTTCCCGGCTAGCCTCAGCTACCTAGTGAGGCACTCCGCAACTTAGTGAGACTCGGTTTCAAAATAAATAATAAAAAATAGGTCTGGGGGTGTAGCTCGGAGGTAGAATTCCCCTGAGTTCAATCCCCAGTACTGCAAAAAAAAAAAAAAAAAAAAAATCTAGCTGATCCTAGCCAGGCATGGTGGCACACATTTGTTTTGTTTTTTTTGTGGTACTGGGGATTGAATTCAGGGGTATTCTACCTCTGAGCTATACCCCCAGCCCTAATTTTTTTATTTTTTATTTTGAAACAGCGTCTCACTAAGTTGCGGAGTGCCTCACTAGGTAGCTGGGGCTGGCCGCAAACCCGGATCCTCTGGTCTCAGCCTCCCAAATGCTGGGATTACAAGCGTGCACCACCACGCCTGACAGTGGCACACATTTGTAATCCCAGTACTTCGGAGGCTGAGACCAGAGGATCCGGGTTCATGGCCAGCCTCAGGTACTTAGTGAGACCCTGTTTCCAAATAAAGAGTAAAAAATAGGACTGGGGGTATAGCTTAGAGGTAGAATGCTCATGGGTTCAATCCTCAGTACCACACACACACAAAAAAAAGATTTGATTTATGGAGTTCGAACCAGGCTTGATGGTGTACCCTTGTAATCCCAGTACTTGGGAGGCTGAGACATGAGGACCACAGGTTTGTGGGCAGTCTCAGCAACTTAGGCCCTTTACAATTTAACGAGACCTGTTTCAAAATAAAGAATAAAATAGGGCTGGAGGAGCCGGGCGTGGAGGCGCACACTTGTAATCCCAGTATTTGGGAGGCTGAGACCTGAGGATCCGGGTTCGCAGCCAGCCTCAGCTACCTAGTGAGGCACTCCGCAACTTAGTGAGACTCGGTTTCAAAATAAAGAACAAAAAATAGGGCTGGGGGTATAGCTCGGAGGTAGAATGCCCCTGAGTTCCATCCCCAGTACCGCAAAACAAAAAAAAATACGGCTGGAGGTGTAGCACAGAGGTAGAATGCCTTTGGGTTCAATTCCCAATACCACAAAAAAAAAAAAAAAAAAAAAAAAAAAAAAAAAAAAAAAAAAAAAAAAAAAAAAAAAAAGAAAAGAAAAAAAAAGGATATTTACATACTGGTAGTATATCCTTTAAAATCCAACAGTATAAAATGAATACACAATTCCATCTGGCATATTTAGAAAAAGAAATTCTACTCTCTTCCTCATTCTCCAGTATATACCTTTCAACTTCAGAAACAACAGGATTCTAAAGAGGTAGTTCATAAATGTTTCAGGATATTTATACTAGGTATCAATATGAAGGCTTGGAATAGTGTTTCAGTGCTATGTTTTCTACTACCAGATTGAGATGGAGAAGCTGTTAGAAAGCTAGCCGGGCGTGGTGGCGCACGCTTGTAATCCCAGCATTCGGGAGGCTGAGACCAGAGGATCCGGGTTCGAGGCCAGCCTCAGCTACCTAGTGAGGCACTGCAACTTAGTGAGACCTGGTTTCAAAATAAAGAATAAAAAATAGGGCTGGGGGTGTAGCTCGGAGGTAGAATGCCCCTGAGTTCAATCCCCAGTACCGCA
>PVLC010046840.1:0-11280 GCA_004027655.1 Graphiurus murinus | reverse complement strand
GCTATGCACAGATAAGTTAGAAATGCTAATGATGACTGAGTACTTTCCATCTGCCAGGTCTCCCAACACATCCTATTTACATTATCATACTCAATTATCATAACATCTGCATGATTCAGAATAGTCTAGACTCTGTTGTTTTAACAGGGGACCCCCAAATCTCAGAGGCTTAAACACAACAAGGGTTTATTTCTTGCTCGTGCTACATCTTTATGAGAGTCAGCTGAAGATTCTACTCCTCTGGGACCAGGATGGCAGAATACTCTGGAACTTTCTGGAATGTTCTATCTGCAATATGTCTGGTTGGTATTTGAAACATTGTTGCTTGACATTGCAGAAGGATAACAGCACTGGAGTATCTTACCTCACCAATCCAATATCTAAGCCAAGATGTGTCATGTGTGGCTTTTACACAAACTTATCATCCAGAGTCACAAGCTAACAGGAAAGAAACGAAATATTTGCTCAAAAGGCAAATGCTATTATCCTTCCTTTTTACAAAGGAAGAAAGAAGTTAAGAAGCTTATCCCAGGTTCTACAGCTAGATAAACAGTTGAGCCAAGACTTTAATTAGTTTCCACATTTTACGAATCAGACTATTTCAAATTGGAATTCAGATCTCTGGATCCTCTTTTAAACACTCTGCTGAAAGATCTGACTGCATGGGGCCACATTCCTTCCTGGATGTGGCATCCCGGATTGGATCCTGGAACCAGGGAAAAGATGTTCAGGGAATGAATGGTGAAATGGAAGTGAGCTGTGTGGTTTATGTAACAGAAGTGTGCCAATGTGAATTTTGCTAGATTTAAAAATTGAAATATGGCTTTGCCTCATCTCCTTAGCTACACATTCTTTGTCATTCCTCAAACCTGTAATTTTTTGGATGCTAGGCAAGCCCTCTGCCACCACGCTACATTTTTAGCCCTTGGGAAGAGCCTCCTGGGAGGAGCTTGATCTTCTAGCTGGGGCTGGCTCCTTAGGGTTGAATTCACCTGCAGTGCCACAGCTGTTATTAGTTCTTGTCTACTTTCTTTTCTCTTGAGGTCCAGGCTGTCATGGCTCCCTATTGCCACCCGTACATTACTGTTTTTCTATTCCCTGCTGTTTCCTTTAATTTTGGGTGTCCTCTGCAAATAGTCTTTTGTGAATCTTTCAACAGTTGCATTTACTCTGCACGAGGTGGGAAATGCTACTTTCCATAAAGTTGAGCTATAGCATTATTTGGTAATACATGACAAGGACACTTCGTGTCATAAAATGTGTTAAATATGCTTTTGTCACATTACACAGAATGAAAACTCTCAAATGAGTGGGGCAGACATACTGGTGCAGGCTACAGCATGCCCAGCACTATACAAATGCTTGCTGTTTTTATTATATTGTTATTACTGTTGTTGTTATTATTTCATTTGATCTATTTCTGCAGACCTAGGCAGGAATCCCACTCCCAAGCACTTAGGCAAACCTTCATCTCTCCAAAATGGAAACTTAACTTCCATGTCTGAAGAGCTGATAGCAATATTTTCCTACAAAATTGCTGTGGGATTCAGACAGATTTGTGGGGAACACATTGGCTATTCCATACATAAATGGGAACTATCCCATCCAGCAGTTGCAGCGGGGCCCTGAACAAGCAGGGCTTTGTGGAGGCCTTGGCTACTTATTCCTGTATGTGCTCTGCTCATCGGCCACTGGCCATTTGCTCATGCTGCTGCCACTGCCTAGAAGAACCTTTCCACCATTGCCCCTTTCTACCATTTCCCCAACAACACACACAGGCTCCATTCTGAAGCCTCAGGTGTCATCTGAGGCCTTTCTGGACCAGGTTGCACCCCATCCTCAAAAACCCCAGCCAGGTGAAACCAGCCACGCCTCCTTCCCTTGCACCCCAACTCCTGACATTGTGCATTTATTTGACTGCATAGTTGACACTCCCTACCAGGGGATGAGAGAACTGAGGCCCCAGGGAAACATTTTAATTTTTTAAATGAACTCATAATAATTGTACTTTGAGTCTTGATACTGTAGTAGCTCACTGATTATTATTTTTGTTGTTGAATTAATTAATTAATTAATGCCTATGGCATAAATTACATCCTAGTAAAGCACAACAGTAGCATATTTAAGCAAAGACAGATTCTCTGCAGCTTAAATATAAATGAAATAAAAAGAAAAACACTGAAGAGTTTTGAGTAACAACTTGTGGGGAATAATAAAATCACTAGTCTTATAGCATATTTTGTTTAATTTTTTCAAAAATCACTGGTAAAGAATAAAAGGTCTAAGATCTTTGGCCAGTGAGAGATTGTGTTGTGCCCAATTTGCAAATATAATATACTGAAATCAACCAAATTATGTTCTATGCATATATGAATATATCATGTTGAATCCCACTGTTGTGTATAAATATAATGCACTAATAAAAACTCAAATATCAGGAAGTATATAAAATTAATTTGTATTTAAGGTAGACTGATCCCATTTCAAATAAAGAAAATAGGCCCCAATATGTTTATACCACTTGCTTAAGACTTTTAACTCTTAGTGTATAATATGGCAAAATTGTATTTATACCTTTATACATTTTATGGCATAAAGTGTCCCAGCCATATGTTACCAAATAATGCTATAATTCAACTTTATAAAAATTAGGATCCCCTTCCCCCCATTACGTAGAGTGAATATAACTGTTGAAAAGCTTTTTGTGGTTTCACATGATAAGAAGGGACACCCAAAGTTAAGGGAAATATCAGGAAAGAGAATAACACTAATGCACAGAGCACAAAACAGAGCTGCAACAAACTGGGTCTAAAGAGAAAAGAGAGGAGACGAGAATTACAATGGCTGTGGTGCTGCCACTGAATTCTACCCTAAAGAGCCGGGCCCAGCCAGATCAAGCACTTTACAAGGAGGCTCTTTCCAAGGGTTAGAGATGTAGCCTGGTGACAGAGGGCTTGCCTAGCAGGGGAGACGTTGTAGGTTTGAGGAAAGGATTTAGCTAAGGAGGTGAGGTGAGGCAAAGAGAGGAGGAGATGTGTCCAGGGTTGAATCCTGAAAGACAGGGAAGACGTTCTGTATTAGCCAGTATTCTCAGTGCTATATCTAAAGACTGACCACGCAACTTAGAGGAAGATTTATTGGCTCAGTTTCCTTGGAAGCTCTGGGTTCAGTCCAGGTGAGGCCGGGGACCATGGATCTCAGGACATGGCGGCGGGAACTGGAGAGAGCAAGCTTCATTCTCACATCATAGAGCCAGAAGCAAGAAAGAGAGCAAGCGAGGAGAGGAGGAACCATATATAATCCCCAAGACCACAGCTCCAGGGACCCAACTTCTCCAGCCACCAACTACCCGGATAAATCCATTGCAATCAGTTTATCCACTGCTGCAATTACAACTCTCATGACATAACTGTATCAACCCCAAATATTTTATATCTAACTAAAACACATTCCAAGTAAAAAATAGAGGAAAAGTTTAAGTACAGATATGAAAGAGCCACAGAGCAAGTCAGATATTTAAGGCAGAGTGGCTAAAAAGGGGGGTATTGAGAGAAAAAGGGGAGAATGATGTAACAGAAGATGAGGTATATAACAGACTGGCTGCAAACTCTGGTTTTCTTCTGCCAGCCAAAAGGAATTGCAAACAGGGTATTATTTTAGAATAACTCATACCCACAAGTAGAAAAGTGATTGAAGGTACAAACCCACTCACTAATGAGTCAAAAGCCTCACCTTTTACAAAATGATAGCATTTCTGGGGTTTCGGGGAATGCTTGGCACGTTGTAGGTTTTTAATAAATATTTATTACACATTGAATGATTTCCAGGAGAAGCATGTATGAGGTTTACAGTTTACTCCGAGGACAAGCAGGAATAACTGCTTGGAATCTAAGGAAAAGGAAGCCCTGAAAAGAGTTTTCTGGATTGAATTTGTCACCAAGGTCCCAGGACACCAACATGCCGGCAAAGAGGCAGAAGAAGAACAATGAGAGGCTAGCTCAGGCGGCGTGGTCAGCATTTAACCCGGCTTGCTTGCAGGGAACAAGGCCGCCATATGGAATTGTTTTATTTGATGTGAGTAATTTCTATGGAAAAGCATCCTCCTAACCCTCCTAACCTACCATAACGAAGCTGATTATTCATGCTTAGCATCATTAGGAAGACGACTGAGGAGATAGAGAGGAAAATTCAGTTATAAAACACTTGCACTGAGCGATACCTTTCGCTTGATTTCATCAGCGCGAGGCCTCCTAGAGGTACCACCAGGAAATTGACAAGGGCTGGATTGTCAAGTCCACCAAGAGCTCAAAAACAACTGGGATTCCGGATCCCCAAATGCAGGAACTCACAGTGGAGAGAGAATTCTACTTGGAGGTGATCTCTAACCTTCAACAGAGGAAGAAATTGAGGAGATCTAAAAGTTGGGCAGATGCTGCTCAAGGAAGACATGTGATTTTATTAATGAAGAGTCTTGTACTTGTGTGCTGGGTGAATGATCTTGGATGCATCCTGAGGATTATGGTGAACATTTCTTATGAGAGGCACACGAATATCAGGAAGGTCACTAAGCAGCCAGGTGTGGTGGGGCACACCTCCAATCCCAGCCACTTGGGAGGCTGAGGCAAGAGGACTACAGGTTTGAGGTCTGCTCCAGCAACTCAGTGAGATCCTGTCTCAAAAATTTAAAATAAAATAAATAGATAGATAAATATATAAATAAATGGGATGGGAATGTGTCTCAGTGGTAGAGTATCCCTAGGTTCTATCCCCAATACTAATAAATAAAGGAGGAGAAGGAAGAAGAGGAAAAGGAGGAGGAGGAGGAAGAGGAAAGACAGGAGAGAGGAGAGAAAGGAAGAACAGGAAGAGGAACAGGGAGAATTAAAAGGACAAGAAAAAGAAGAAGAAGAGGAAGACTAGGAAGGAGGAGGAGGAGGAGGAGGAGGACAGGAGGAAGAAGAAAGAAGAGAGAAAAAATATCAGTAAACATCTGGGTGGCCATAGTATCTGAAGCTGATTGCAACAGATCATGTAAGAAATAGTCAAAACCTCAATTTTAGCCAGAAGTACAAGGATACAGAGGAGACCTGCATTCATTTACTAGGGCTACCATAACAAAGTTCCGGACACAAGGAGGCTGTCACAGAGCTGGAGGCTGGAGGCCCAAGGTCAAGGTGCTGACAGCTGGTTCTCTCTGAGAGCCACAGGGAGACCTGTTCTCTGACATTCTCCCAGCTCTTGGAGGTCCAGGGACAATTTCTGACATTCCTTGGCATCTGCTGAATTGCCCCATCTTTACCTTCAAATTCACATAGTGCTATTTTTCCTGGACCTTCACATCGTTTTTCCTTGTTGTAGGTCTGCCCCTCCCTCCAAATTTCCCCTTCTTATAAGCGCGCCAGTTGTGTTGGATTAGAGGCCCTACATGTTGGATTAGACCACGTCACCTCAATCTAATTAGATCTGCAAAGACCATTTTGTTAATTTGCTTTATTGATTGATTGATTGTGGTATTGAGATTGAACCCAGGGACATTCTACCTCTGAACTACACCCCCAGACCCATTTTACTTTTATTTTGAAACAGGGTCTCATCAGGTTAAGGGGTTCTTATTACCTGCCGAGGCTGTCCTCGAACATGTGATCCTCCTGTCTCAGCTTCCCAAGTACTTTGCCACCACACAGGCAAAGATTCTATTTTTAAATGAGATCACATTCTTTTTCTTTTCTCTCTTTTCCTTTCCTTTCTTTCCTGTTCTTTTTTCTTTATGTCCTCAGGATTGAATCCTGGGGCTTTCAACCCTGAGCTACATCCCCAGCCACCCCCCTCTTTTTTTTTTTTTTTTTTTTTTGCAGTACTGGGGATTGAACTCAGGGGCATTCTACCTCCAAGCTATACCCCCAGCCCTATTTTTTTATTCTTTATTTTGAAACCGGGTCTCACTAGGTTGCGGAGTGCCTCACTAAGTAGCTGAAGCTGGCCGCGAACCCGGATCCTCCGGACTCAGCCTCCCGAATGCTGGGATTACAAGCGTGCGCCACCACGCCCGGCTTTTTTGTTTATTTTGAGACAAGCTCTTGCTAAATTGCTCAGGCTGGCCTTGAACTTGTGATCTTCCTTCCTCAGCCTCCGGAGTGGCTGAGATCATAGGCATGCATCACTGCACCCCACCTAAGGTCACATTCTGAGGAACTAGATGTAAGTGCTTCAATAGATAAATGCTGGAGGGACACAACTTAAACTGTGACAGGATTTATTTCAAAAACATTTTAGAGTTATAATTAAAATGACTTCATGACTAATTGAATCTGCTTGGCTCTTTGTGAATTAAGATAGTTTAGAGATGATGAGGATATTCACATACAATGGGAGTATTGGCAGTTTAGCAAAGGGTAAACAGTAGTTTTGAGTCTCTATAATGGGTTTTAATCCCCCCATTCCTATGTTGATGTACTGACCCCTAGTACCTCAGAACATAACTATATTTAAAGATGAGGTCTTTAAAGATATGATTAAGAACCGGTCATGGTGGCACACCTATAATCATAGTACTTGGGAGGCTGGGACAGAAGAATCGCAGGAGGTTCGAGGACAGCCTCAGCAACTTTTGAGGTCCTTTGCAACTTAGTAAGACCCTGTTTCCAAATAAAAAATACAAAATAGGGCTGGGGGTATATCTCAGAGGTAGAATGCCTCGGGCTTCAATCCCCAGTACAAAGGAAGAAAGGAAGGAAAGAAGGAAGAGAGGGATAGAGGGAAGAAGGGAGGGAAAAATAATAAGAAAAAAAAGGCAAGGAAAGACACAGGAGTCGACCTAGTGCACTGCAGGCTGGAAGATACTGTGTCTGGGGCTGAGCTGTGCACCCCGGTGTTGAGCAGCACCTCTGGCCTCCATCCACTAGCTGCCTGCAGCCCTTGCCCCACGCTCCTGGCAACCCAAAACACTTCTAAGCATTGCCCCACATTCTCTGCTGAACAAAATCACCCAGGGTCCACGAGATGACTTCTCATAAAATATGCAAACGATCACTTTCAAGCTTATAGAAGGAGAAGAAACGCATAAGAACCCATAAAGATAGTAAGACAGGGGTGAAGGTGTGGTGCCGGGGGGTCCCGCCAACTGGGCTTCGGGCTGCATGGATGAGGTGGAGGGTTCAGGGGGCTGAGTGCTGGGCTCATTGGGCACAGAGACAACGGGATTCGTGCTGCACAGTTTAGACGACTCATCTCACGTACTCGTGACAGTTACATTGCATTTGTGCTAACAAGAACATTTTCCTCCCTCCTTAGAATATAGGGCACTGAGCCAAACACAGTAATAGTTAGGGGTCTCACTTCTCTTTCTTAATTGGCTCTAGTGCACCTACTTCTTTAATATAATGCTTTTCTTCTCAGCTAAAAGGGTATGCCAAGTTGTTGTCTCTGATCATCTTAACAAAACAGGAACTTTGATAAGCTGTTGGTGGGACCGTAATTAGTAGAGCCACTATGGAGATCAATATGGTTCCTCCAAAGACAAGGACTGGATCCACCATATGACCAAGCTATTCCACTCTCCAGTATCTTTCCAGAAGAATTAAAGTTAGAATACTATAGTGATACACACATCTCCATGTTTATAGAAACACAGCTCACAATAGCCCGATTCTGGAACCAACCTAGGTGTCTGTCAACAGACGAATGGGCCACAAAATGCAGTATAGACACACAATGGAGTTTGACTCAGCCATAAAGAAGAATGAAATTATGTCATGTGCAGGAACGTGGATGGAACTTGAGAATAGGATGCAAAGTGAGATCAGTCAGTCTCAGAAAGTCAAGGGTGATATGTTTTCTCTCATGTGTGGAAGCTAGAAAGAAAATGGGCAACAAAAGAGACTCCAGTCAAAAGAAGAGAGAAACCAGTAGAATAGTGAAAGTAGACTAGAGACGGGAGTTAGGGAGGGGAGAGATGAGGCTTGAGGAAGGAAACAGTTCAAATAATGATCCATCTGTATATGAAGATATCATTACCAACCTCACCAACATGTAAAAGGGGGGGAGGGGGAGCGGGCTGGGATGTGGTGTGCATGTTTGAAGGTACCACTTTGAATCTATGAAGTATAATTACAGTCACCAATAAAGGGACTGAAAAACCAGTGGACATCTAGGAGGCAGCATTTTTTTATACTTTTATTGGTGCATTGTAGTCTTGCTTCATAATATAGTTCCGAGTGACAGTGACATACATGCCCATGGCACTTGGTGAGTTTCCCCCTCCCCTCTCCCCTCTCTTTCATACCTGATATTGAGATTGGCATTGGTATTCTCATGTGTGTATATAATGTCAATGGAAGTGTTTCCTGCATTAATTCTCCCTCTCCCCGCCCCCTCTTCTACCCGTCCCCGAAGCAAGTCTCTCTCAGAGGCAGTATTATTAACAATAAAAATCTAGGGGTCTAGCTGGGCATGATGACACGTGCCCATAATCCTGGTACTTAGGAGGCTGAGACAAGGGGAATCACAGGTCTGAGGCCAGCCTCAGCAACTTAGTGAGACCCTATTTCAAAATAAAAAATAGAAAGGGCTCAAGGTGTAGCCCAGCAGTAGAGTGCCTCTGAGTTCAAACCCCAGTATAAAAATAAAATAAAATAAAATCTAGGGCTCTATAGCAACCTTGAATTCGACTAGTAGTGTTACTTTGGGCAAATTACTTTTCTGAGTCTTTATTTTCTCCTCTGTAAAATGGGGTAAAAATGGTACCTCAAAGGATTTTTATAAGGATAGAAGTAATAGAAAAGTGCTTAAGTTATCATAGGCCCTGAAAAGATATAGCAAATAGTTGATTTTATTTTTACCAACAAAGAGGGATCAGAAAATTACTGCAGCCTAGCCAGGGAGCCCACCTATCCCAGCTGCTGAATTCAGTTGCTAGTGTAAAACAAATAAGCAAACATGGAGGAAAAAAAATGAATTTCAAGAGTTTGATCAAACCAGGGTTCCACAGAAGGGGTCCCAACTTACAAAAACAAAAGCTGGGTGATATATCATATATCATATGTAGATTTAGCTAGGCTGTGCTTAGCCAGAGAATACGTCAGTCTTCCTTTCCTTGGCCTCTGTCTTTCAGCAGGAAGAAGATTTTGTTCTCAGTATAAGGAAGTTCAGAAGATAAAACAATTTGGAGCTTTAAATTTCAAAGGTGGTCTGTTTCAAACGAGGCCTATTTCAGAAAAATGAAGGAACTAGATATTAAGTAATGTGAGAGGTGATTGAAAATGTTTATTTTGAACAAAGGGAGTTATAGGGGGACATAAAGGCTGACCTTGAGCATGTGACTGTAAAGTTTTTCCAAAACACAGAGATGGTGGCAATAGAGGTGTTAAGGGATATTTAGCTTCAAGTTTTCCAACAACTGTCCCAGTATGGTTGACAACTGGAGAAGGAAGCAGGGTCTTCTCATGAGAAATGTTGAAAACCTCTTCCATTAGATGAGAGAAAAACTTCTACACATCCTTCAATACCCAGCTCAGTTGTCCCTTCCTAAAGAATCCTGCTAGATCATCTTCATCATACAGCTTGAATTCAGCACCCATAACTTGACTCCTTTCTAGTATTTTATTGCTTTCCTGCCTCTTTCTGCAACTACATCATGAGCTGCTTTGCAGAAGGAATCTAGCTGTTCACGTTGGCAGCTTCAGTGCCCTCTCTGCCAGCAAACACTCAGATGTCAAATGGGAAAAATAATCAAGTGGCCAAAAGACATTTCTGACTTGAGGAGGGGGCTGCAGCTGACCATCTTTAAACTTCTATCCAACTCAAATATGTCAATTGGATATGTGATTCTTGGTTGTATCTTCCCATGTCCAACTTATTCTTATCAAGATCTTATCAGACTGTACAATGAGCTTCAAAGCCTGAGCTCGATGCAAGAAAGAGAAACAAACACTCATTCCAATGTATTTTGCTTGTTTGGTTTTTTGTTTGTTTGTTTGTTTGTTTTTTAACACAATGCTCAATGGCCCATAGCATGGTACACAGGATTTTCCGACTAATTTGTCAAGTTGTGAGTCAACTGTCTTAAAGGTTCACTTCTGGGTTACCTCTACTTCCTGCCTTTAAACAGTGAGCGCAAAGACAGTGAAGCTGAGATAGGAGGATCGCAGATTTTAAGGCCAGACTCAGCAACTTAGCAAGACCCTCCATAACTTAGTGAGACCCCTGTCTCAAAATAAAAAAATAGGGCTGGGGATTTAGCTCAGAGGTAGAATTCCCTTAGGTTCAATCCCCAGTAACACACACACACACACACACACACACACACACACACACACACACACACAGGTGTGATGGCACATGCCTGTAATCCCAGTACTTGGGAGGCTGAGACAGGAGGATCACAGGTTCGAGGATAGCCTCAGCAATTACTTTAAAATAAAAAAAATTAAAAAGGTCTGGGGGATATATCTCAGAGGTAGAATGACCCTGGTTTCAATCCCCAGCCCCCCCAAAATAAAAACTTGTAATTAAATATGTAACTTAGATAACAAAATGAAAATAATTTCTCTTCCCCTTGCACCCAGTCTTGTAAAGTCTCATGCCACGAATGTCTAGTCTATAGCCTCTGGCTAATGAAGTCGTACAACCAGTTGAGAAAGTTGGGCAGGCCTCCCTTGTTCCTCTTTTCTGTATACTTCCAAGTTCTAGAGATGTAGGGCACCTGCGTTCTCATTAACCCTCTTAGCATAGATGCCTGTTCCCCTGGGCCAGTGGACAGGTGACTGTTTGCAAGGTTGCAAGTAAATTGAAGTTACAAATCTGGAATGGAAGGTGAGAATTATTTTCTAAGAATGGCTTATGGTGAGGGGCAGACAGAGGAAGAGGAAATTGGAGGCTGATGAGCTGTGAAATGTTTGAAACAGAGGGTCACATTCTAAAGTGTTCAAGCATTTGCATTTTGCTCAGGGCTTTAGGGTCATGCAAAAGACGATCATCCTCAAAAATTAATAGAATTTTAAAAAACATAGCATAGTATGGTTAGATTGGGTTTGCTCTGGTTTTTGTCTGTTTTCTTCTGCTTTGTTCTGTTTTTAGAAAAGGCATTTTAGCCAGGTGCTGTGGTGCATACCCATAATCCTAGTTTTGGGGAGGGTGAGATAGAAGGATCACAGGTTCACGGCCAATCTCAACAACTTAGTGAGATCCTCAGTATCTTAGTGAGACCCTATTTCAAGAAAAAAATAAAATAGGAATGGAGGTATAGCTTAGAGGTAGAAAACCCTTGAATTCAATCCCCAGTAT
>PVLC010046839.1:0-11292 GCA_004027655.1 Graphiurus murinus | reverse complement strand
TGAGAGAAATAGGAAAGAACATTATGATGTTCATAATGGAGGCACATACCTGAAATACCAGGAATTGGGAAGCTGAGAATTGAGAAATGCAGGTTTGAAGGAAGCCTCAGCAATCTAGCAATATACTCTACAACTTAATGAGACCATAATTCATAAGGAAAAATACATTACAGATGTAGCACAGAAGTAGAATGTGCCTAAGTTCCAGTAGAAGTACCGATAATAATACAAAATAATATTACAGCATAATGATTTTTTGTGTGTGAGGTACTTAGGATTCAGCTCAACACATTCTATCTCTGAATTACACTCCGAGCCCTATTTTTATTTTTAATTTTGGGAAAAGTTCTCACTAAGTTGTAGAGGGCCTCACTAAATTACAGACACAAGCCACAACCTGCCATCTTCCTGTCTCAGTCTCCCAAGTGCTGGGATTACGGGCATGCACTACCACACTCAGTTCAAAATGATTATTTTAAGTGCACAATTGAGTGGCATGGAATACATTCAAAAGGATGTACAAACATTACCATTGTCTAATCCCTGACACCATCACTTTCTCTGAATCCCTTTATCATTCACTGGTTGTTACCATTTCCCTCCACCATTTTGACCCAGGCGACAGCTACATAACTATGGATTTGCTTTTCTGGACATTTTATAGAAATGAAATAAAAAATGTAATCTTGTGTATCTCACTTCCTAGACTCCACAGACTATTTGAAGAGTCATCCATGTCATGGCGTCAGAATTCTTCATTGCTTTTATGATTGCATAATATTACATTGTAAGGATAAAGAACACTGGTTTATCCACACACCAGCTGGTGGACATTTGAGTTCCTCTCACTAGTAATTTGCTAATGATGTTTATTTGTAATATAACTTCTTTGGCATACTATACTCCAGGATCTATTTGCAGTACTCTGTTCACAAGTTTCCTGGCTTTAAGTTGATTCTCTGAGTCTCCACTTTATATTCTCCTCATACCGTGGGAATTAGAACAGACTTCTTTCTGCAGTTCAGAAGAGAAGACTGACAACAATGACGGCAGAGCAGACAGATGGAAAGGGCGTGGATCATAAATACATCAATGGCTCAGCCCTCACCCATATACCCTCTGCCTAGCCTATGACATAAGACAGTACTTTGGCAAGAAGTTAAAGTGGAGACATAACAAAAATTTTAAATAAATTACCTTTGCATTCCCTCTTGAAAATTTCCTGCCATTTAAATATTTTTACATTTGTCATTTCTCTTTTATTCTTTTGTCTTCATTTGGATTTATAATTTTTCATTCTGCTTTTGTTTCTGCTAAGGTAATGTTCATTGTGTTTATTCACTTACATGTCCATTTTTAGTTTCATCTTCATTTCTGAAGTTCTTTTCTTTTTAATTCTACTATGAGTTCCACCATTACTTCCAATTCAAAGTTGGATTATTCTTTAATTTTCTATTGTAGTACAATATACAAAACACAAAGTTCACCATTGCAAACATTATTAGGAGGATGATTCCTTGGAATTAGTGGAGTCATGACCATTATCCACTTTCCATGTCCCCAAATTTTTTAACATCTCAAATGCAAATTCTGAATCCATTAAATAACTTTTATCTGAACTATGTGCTTTCTGCCTATATCTCAGTTGTCCAGAGGCTAAGAAAAGAGGATTAAATGTTCAAAGTCAGTCTCACAGTCTCAGCACGTACACACACACACACACACACACACACACACACACACACATATTGAATTACTATGTAAAAGAGCCGGGCGTGGTGGCGCAGGCTTGTAATCCCAGCATTCGAGAGGTTGAGACCGGAGGATCCAGGTTCAAGGCCGGCCTCACCTACCTAGTGAGGCACTCCGCAACTTAGTGAGACTCGGTTTCAAAATAAAGAATTACTATGTAAAAGGTTGTTATCTCATTCTATGGTTTTGGTCAAGAGTGCCTCCAAAAACCCATGAGTTAATGGCTTAGGCCTCAGCTTGGCACTCCAGGGAGAAGGTGAATGAATTGGGGTCTGACACATGTGTGTTGGCACCTCCCTGTAATTCCAGCTATACAGGAAAATAATAGATCGCAAGTTTCCAAGTTCAAGACACAACAGGAGAACTTATCAAAACCCTGAAACCCTAAAAATAATAATTCTAAAAGGGTGGGAATGAGCTCAAAAGTAGAGTGTCCTGGGTTCAATCTCCACTTCTGAAAAAAATCTCTCTCTTTCTCTCTCTCTCTCTCTCTCTCTCTCTCTCTCTCTCTCTCTCTCTCACACACACACACACACACACACACACACACACACACACACTCATCAAGGCAACAAATGGAATAGCTCTCTCCACTGTACATTAATTTTCATGAGGTGCTTGCCTGTCAGGGCCCAAAAATAAAGGAAGGAGCTACCATGGACTGAAATCTCCATAAATGTGGATCCAAATAATCCTTTTCTAAGTTGCCTATCTCAGAACTTTCTTACAGTTATGGAAATTTGAATATCATAATCCTATAACCCTTACCTGGAGTATCTATGCATTACCTTGATTTCCAGGGGTACAGAGAAGTGGTCTGCCTTGTAGATATTCATTATACATTGTGATAATCATATCACAAACTAGTGTTATGAAAGCAGACATAAATATGAAACAGCCTAAACAGAAAAAACTTTCAAAATTTTCCATAATGTACATCATATCTCAACACTACCAAACCATCTACTATGACTTCTCACACATTATCTCAAAAAAGTCACAGAATAAAAATGATTATTTGTAATAAACACTGAAAGCATAATTAGAAAGGGGAGGGGCAGTTCTCTTAATGCAATATCGATATTCAGAGATCATAGCTATGAACTTGTCTTCCTCTGGCATCCTGGAATCTTGTATCACACACAACCTACTCCCTGAGGTTATAAAAACCATAGAGCAAACTAGATTTCCCTGAATGATTACCAACCGTGAAAAATAACAAAATCCATAGATTTCCTCCCCAAACCAGTTAAGTTCATAGATAAATTAATAGCAGTTTAACCCTGACCCAATCACTGTCACAAGGAAAGTTAGTGAGAAAAGCACACACATGATTTCAAAGGCCAAGGCAATGGAGATTAGAATACACTTTTCTTGCACTAGGGGGAAAAGTGCAACTCACCACAGTGCATTTCTCAAATACAATTCTTACACTGTCTCCAAAATCCACCAGGTCATGATCACAGTGCTTCCAAATGAAGAATCATCAAAATAAAAAAAAAAAATGCAATGTGTCTTTCACCGTTCATTTCCTAAGAATATGACACAAAAAAAAATTTAAGAAAAGCTCAGATCCTTTAAAAGCAATCCAAAATTTTAAATAGTAAGTAATAACAAAAAAATGACATGCTAAGGCATAAAATATGTAAAATATATATTTCAGATTGATCTCTTGTGTGTACACAATCATGGCAGTCTCTGAAGTATCTAGTTACCTACTGAAAAATTATGGAATCATCTTTGTGATAATACAAAATAAGAACCAAAATGAATTGACAGGATTCTCACAGATACCACAAACTGAAATTGCTCATTGGTTTCTTCTTCCCTGTACACTCACTTTTCCGATGTTTCACCTACATCTTCTTATATCTTCAAGATTTCTCTTCTCTATTTTGCCTGGCTTTATACCCATGCATGACTTATGAATATAAGAGGCCCAACATTCCACAGTGGCTCTTTCTAGTCAGAAGGAGGCAAGTGACAGTTACATTGGATTCACTTATGGAAATAGAAAGAGCCCCTCAGTGCCTCTCAAATAGAAAGAAGCTAGTGGAAGTAGGACTTACTGGCCGAAGGAGACAAAGAAAGGTATAGGCAAAGGAATTGTGTCCAATGTCAACAAGAGGAAAAATATGCAGTCAGCTGTCTCTTCTACCTCTCTAGTGTCTCCTGTCAATGTAAAGGGTCTATATGTCGAACAAGGGATGATTTTTTTAAAAAAAACATATTTGAGAAATTGATAGTAAGTAAAAGCCATGATTGAAAAATAGAAAATGTCAATATTTCTCCTTGAAGTAATTCCCTCGATAAACAATGAAGTTGATTTAACCGAAAGGGATTGACGGGGGAGGGGGAGGAACACCCTAATGTACATCAAGGTTACTCACTAAATTGAACCTGAGGGGGAGGGGGGCGAGGAAATGGGTGGGAATTGGGGAAAGGGGTCAAATGAGAAATGTGGGCACATATGTCGTTTTCAATTTGTACCTAACAAAGATGTCTGCTTACATTGTACGAATAAAAAAAAAAGAAAATATCAACACTTCTCCTTGAAGTAATTCCTACAATGAAGGAGAAAAAGGAAGAGAGATTCAAGTCCAACCTGGTCCAGCTCAGCCAAGGAAAATAGGATTTAGGGAGAAGAAACTAAGAACTATGAACCTAGAACCACCACATCATACTCTCAAGGTGTACTCAGCAAACATCACTCTTCAACCGAATTACAAAAAGAGCCTCTTGATCACATTCTTTGGACCTCTAATGCAGTAGTATCACCAAGCAGACTGACTTAAAAGGTCTCAGAAAAATTATTTCTACAATGTTAATTTCACCTCCCATCATCCCTAAGGATGCTAATTATACATGTATTATTACATTTATACAATTATTTATTTTATTGTGAATATGTGCAGTATAGACATCATTCAATTACTAAAAATTAGTTAAAAAACACAGAAATGATCTGGATAACATAAGAGCCTGGAGAGAGTGGGACTACAATGTGTGTTTTGCAGGAGTTATCCTGCATAGAGCTCAGCCACTTAGGTACTCAACTGGCATTTGCTCCACCCAATCCCATTTTCTGCTTGGCAATAAGAAATCCCTATTGGATGTCTTGTAACTTTAAACTGACATTTTTGTGACATCATCCTCCCACCAACCTATCACCACCTGGTAGAATGCTGGGGTTTCCATGGAGTTGTCTGTAAACACATTTGTGTCATCGCAAGAGACCAGTGACCAGTGACTGACCAGGGAGCAGTGT
The DNA here is from genome assembly GCA_004027655.1 of Graphiurus murinus. Taxonomy (NCBI): domain Eukaryota; kingdom Metazoa; phylum Chordata; class Mammalia; order Rodentia; family Gliridae; genus Graphiurus; species Graphiurus murinus. The sequence goes on along the minus strand of PVLC010046839.1, from coordinate 6,272 downwards.
CCTTCATACTGGACACATGTGCTCTGTACCTTCAGTCACCCAGACATCCTCTGGTGTCATCCCACCACTCCTTATACCTGAAATTGATGTTCCCTCTTCTCTGACCATGTCAGGTGAGGAAAGAAAGTTTATCATTAGATTTTTGCCTCTAAATTTAGTACAAGAGTCAAAATAACTTGGAATATGGGAAAAGGTATTGAGCTGGAAATCTAGAGACCCAATTTCAGTTGTGGATTTTACTTTACCTAGGTATGTGACTTGATGAATCCTTACTCTCTCACAAAATCTTTTTCCTCTTCAGCTTCTTCAGGATAACTGATATCCTATAGTCAGACCCACTCTTCTCCATTTTAGAGTTTTTTGTCCTATTCATGTAGAAAATTAAATCAGTTTTTTAAAGGTGTTTACCTCGACAGAAACAGGCAAAACTAGATGAGGTGGAAAACTATCAGTATAGACCAAGATGTTTCATTTGTAAAAGTCTCCCTCCACTAATATGTCAACTTCAAATTTGAGAATATACAAAATTAATATTGATATAATTTAGAGTTTTACTTCCAAACCAGTTAAAAAGAAAAAAAAAGTTGGCAAAAAGAAGAGCATTGGTTGAGCTAAAACGAGGTAGACATTCTAGGTGAAGGAGTTTGGCATTCTTTATGTTAATCACAGGTCCACAAGAACTAACAGGGGGCAGAAAATTGTAAAATGAGGAAGAAGAAACATAAAATTTAAGAAATGGAGTACACAGAGATTTCTCCAGAAAAAAAAGATGTAATTTTGGAGAGAATACAGAAGAGAATCAAATATTTTAAAATAATGTATAAAGCGCATAGTCTGGAATCAACAGAGAATAGAGAAATGAGGTGGACTAGGCTGGAAAGACAAATGAGGTGGACTAGGCAGGAAAGAGGTAAGGACTTGAGTACCACTAGGAAAAATAGCATTTCAGAAAGACATTAGGTTGTTTGCTTTTAATATAAATGAAAATTGACTCTTAACATGTACACTTTGATTTATTCAATTATTTTTTCTACTGGGGCATTCTACCTCTGAGCTGCATTCCCAGGTATTTGTTTGTTTGTTTGTTTGTTTGTTTGTTTTTGAAACCAAGTTGCTGAAATTCTTGCTACATTGGTGAACTTAGCCTTAAGCCAGCTATTCTCCTGTCTCAGCCACCGAACTAGTGGGATTACAGGAATGTGCCACCCAACTGGCTGATTTTTATATTTTAGATATGATTCCTATGAAATTGCAAAGGAAAGTGACTGTGAAGAATTGTAGAGACATAGAATTTTCATTGATAAATTTCATCTGATTTTAAAACTACACTTTTAAAAAATGATATATCCTCTATTTCATCAGGACATATTCCTTTGTGTGACTAGGAGTCCTTAAAATATTTGCTTTCTAAAATAGAGTTCATATGGGTTAATAATCACTGATATATTTAGACCTACGAACTAAGAAAAAGACCAACATAACACTGAAATAGCAAGAGTGAGCACTATAATTCCACATTTACCTAAAAGATGTTGTGAAGCAATTTGGGTTTAACTATACTTCAAATAATTGTGTTACACAGAGAGTATAGCTTAGAATATAAAAGACCTTGTGTTCACTTCCTACTGCCAATGGAAAAAAAAAAAACATTGATTGTAGGCCTAGAGGTGCAGCTCAGTTATAGAGTATATGCCTAGCATGTGCTGGGCCCTAGGTAGATTTCCCAGCAGTGGAAAAGCTAATTTGATTTATTAAATATACTTTCATATTGATAGTATTTTTGTGGTTGAAGAATGACTTTTTCTGAATTGTGAAGATGCTTATAGGGTAGATTTTGGGGATAAATATGAAAACTTTCTTGATTCTTTTAAAGTGTACTTTCTGTTTTATGTAACTCAATTAATTCAGATATCTATCAATAAATTTAGTAACTACAATGAGGTGAGTAATATTCAGAGAAATAGGAATGAACATTATGATGGAACTCATAATGGAGGCACATACCTATAATTCCAGGACTTGGAAAGTTGAGAATTGAGAAATGCAGATTTGAAGGAAACCTCAGCGATCTAGCATTGTACTCTACAACTTAATGACACCATAATTCATAAGGAAAAATACACTACAGATGTAGCACAAAAGTAGAATGTGCCAGAGTTCCAGTACGAGTACCATTAATAATACAAAATAATATTATGGCATAATGATTTTTTGTGTGTGAGGTACTTAGGATTGAGCTCAAGGCATTCTAACTCTGAACTATACTCCCAGCCTTATTCTTTTTAATTTTGGAAAAAGGTCTCAGTAAGTTGCAGAGGGCCTCACTAAGTTACTGAGGCTGGCCAAAACCTATAATCCTCCTGTCCCAGCCTCCCAAGTACAGGGATTACAGGCATGCACTACCACAGTCAGTTCAAAATGATTATTTTAAGTGTACAATTGAGTGGCATGGAAGACATTCAAAAGGATGTACAAACATTACCACTGTCTAATCCCTGAAACCGTCACTTTCTCTGAATCCCTTTATCATTCACTGGTCATTACCATTTCCCTCCTCCGTCTTCACCCAGGTGACAGCTACATAACTCTGGATTTGCATTTTCTGGACATTTTATAGAAATGAAATTTAAAAAAATGTGAACTTGTGTATATGACTCTCTCTACTCGGCACACTCATTGAAGAGTCATCCATGCCATGGTGTCAGAATACTTCATTGCTTTGATGATTGCATAATATTATCTTGTAAGGATATAGAACACTGGTTTATCGACACATCAGTTGGTGGACCTTTGAGTTCCTCTCACTATTAATTTGCTCATGATATTTATTTGTAATATCACTTCTGTGGCATACTATATCCAAGGCCTATTTGCAATATTCTGTTCCCAATTTTCCTGGCTTAAAGTTGATTCTCTGGGTCTCCTCTTTATATCCTCCCTCATACCCTGGGAACTAGACCAAACATCTTTCCGAAATTCAAAGAGAAGACTTACAGCAAGGATGGTAGAGCATAGAGATGGAAAGATCCTGGATCATGAATATATCAATGACCCAGCCCTCAACCATGTACTCTCTGCTTAGCCGATGACATAAGACAGTACTTTGGCAAGAAGTTAAACTTTCCACATCTTAAGGGAGAAGTTACTAAAATTTTAAATAAATTACTTTGTAGTCCCCCTGGAAAATTTCCTGCCCTTTAAATATTCTACATTTATCATTTCTCTAGTATTCTTTCAACTTACATTCAATTTTTAATTTTTCATTCTGCTTTTGTTTCTTCAAAGATAATGCTCATTGTGTTTGTTCACTTACATATCCCTTTTTAGTTTCATCTTCATTTCTGAAGTTCTCTTGTTTTTATTCTAGTGTAAGTTCCACCATTTCATCCAATTCAAAATTGGCTTGTTCTTTTATATTTTTATTGTAGTACAGTATACAAAACATAAAATTCACCATTGCAAACATTATTATTAGATGATTTTGGAATTTAGTGGCGTCAGGATCATTATCTACTTTCCATGTCCCCACATTTTTCAACATCTGAAATACAAATTCTGAATCCATTAAATAATTTTATCTGAGCTATGTGATGACTGCCTATATCCCAGTAGTTCAAAGGCTAAGAAAAGAGGATTAAATGTTCAAACCCAGCATCAGCGGGCACGCGCACACACACACACACACACACACACACACACACACACTGAATTACTATGTAAAAGGTTGTTATCATATTCTATGGTTTTGGTCAAGAGTGCCTCCAAAAACCCATGTATAAATGGCTTAGGCCTCTGCCACAGCAAATAATTTTTATATACATGCTGTAAACTTAATTGGTTGTGATTAACCTTTAGAAAAACAAGTCTGGGGAGAAACATATCCAGCCTGGAGTGCAGGCTCTATCTGAGAAATAAATGAGGTGGATACTATGTTGTTGGTACTTGGCAGGCCAAGCATTAGAGAAAGCAGCCTTTCTCTATAGCAGCATGATGTTCTGCTGGAATTTGTTCTCAAGATAAGGAAGCAGCCTCTTGGTCTGGTTAACTGTGCCCTTGCTTCTAAAATATCTGGGTTCAAACTATTCTGAAAAAAGAACAAGGAAATTTAGGACAAGAAGACTTAGAACAAAGAGGTTTATAGATTGATAGGTTTATCGCATTTCTACCAGAGTTACACAGAAAAATCTTGTGACACAGAATATGTTATGACTATGAAAGACAGCCAGTCTATTGTATTTCTGTCCATAAGTATCAAGCTAAGATTTTTTAGTAAGAGCAGCAGCAGTTGCAAAAGCTTGCCTGCATCCTCTGCGAAGGAGAATAAAACAGATGCGCTTCTTCACTGCATGGGTGTGAGTGCATTCTCGAGACCTTGACTCATTCCACACAAATCAAGGGACCCCCGACTCTGTTGCCAAGGGGGCTGGACCTCGGCAGGCCTCAGCCTGGCACTCAGGGAGAAAGTGAAACATTTAAGAGTTGGGTTCTGACCCATGTGTGCTGACACCTCCCTGTAATCCCAGCTATGTAGGAAAAGAAAAGTGTAGATCACAAGTTTCCAAGTTCAAGACACAACAGAGGAACTTAGCAAAACCCTGACTAAAAATAATAATTCTAAAAGCGTGGGAATGAGCTCAAAAGTAGAATGTCCTGGGTTCAATCTAATCTCCACTTCTGAAAAAAATAAAGAGGTAGATTACAGTGATCTGCTCATTTAAGGTACATCCTTGATGAAGAAAATGGGGTCCATTGCCTTCTCTTTCTTATTCTTATATTCTATCTCTAACACACACACTCTCTCTCTTCGAGGCAACAAATGGAACAGCTCCCTCCAAAGTGCATTAATTTCAATGAGGTGCTTTCCTGCCAAGGCACAAAAATTAAAGGAAGCAGCTTCGATGGACGGATCTCCATAAATGTGCATCCAAATAGTCCTTTTCTAAATTGCCTATCTCAGAACTTTCTTACAGTTATGGAAAGTTGAATATCATAATCCTATGACCCTTACCTGGAATATCTATGCATTACCTTGATTTCCAGGGGTACAGAAATCGTCTGGCTTGTGGATATTCAAGCAAGTATTATGAAAGCACACAACATATATATGAAACAGCCTAAGCAGAAAAAACTTTCAAAATTTTCCATAGTTTACATCATATCTCAACACTACCAAACCATCTACAATGACTTCTCACACATAATCTCAAAAAACACACAGAATAAAAATGATTATTCATAATAAGCACTGGAAGCATAATTGGAAAGGGGGGAAGGTCTCTTAATGCAATATTGATATTCAAAGATCATAGCCATGAACTTGTCTTCCTCTGGCATCCTGGCATCTTGTATCACACACGACCTATTTACTGAGGCTATAAAAATCATAGAGCAACTTAGATATCCCTGAATGATTACCACCTGTGAAAATTACAAAATCCATAGATTTCCTCTCCAAACCAGGTAAGTTCATAGATGAATGAAGAGCAGTTTAACCCTGACCCAATCACTGTCACAAGGAAAGTTAGCGAGAAAAGCACACACAAGACATGAAAGGTCAAGGTAATGGAGACTAGGGTAGGCTAACTACAGACACTCTCCTTATGCTAGGGGACATGGTGCAACTCAACACAGTGCATTTCTCAAACACCATTCTTCCCTTGTCTCCATAAAACCATCAGGTCACCATCTCAATCCTTCCAAACCAAGAATCATCAAAACAAAACATGTAATACATATATCAATGTTCATTTTCTAAGAATATGACACAAAATTTTAAGAAAAACTCAGATCCTTTAAAAGCAATCCAAAATTTTAAATAGTAAGTAATAACAAAAAATGACATGCTAAGGCATAAAATACGTAAAAGGTATATTTCAGATTGATCTCTTGTGTGTACAGAATCAGGGCAGTCTCTGAAATAACTAGGTACCTACCTAAAAAATTATGGAATCATTTTTGTGATAATACAAAATGAGAACCAAAATGAATTGACAGGACTCTCACAGATACCACAAACTGCAATTGTTCATTGGTTTCTTCAACCCTGTACACTCACTTTTCCTATGTTCCACCTATATCTTTTTATATCTTCAAGCCTTCTCTTCCTATTTTGCCTAGCTTTGCACTGAAGCATGACTTATGAATATAAGAGGCCCAGCATTCCATAGTGGCTCTTTCTAGTCAGAAGGAGGCAAGTCACAGTTACATTGGAATCACTTTTGGAAAAAGAGAGGAGGAGTCCCTTATTTCTTCTCAAGTAGGAGGAACAGGGT
>PVLC010046838.1:0-11281 GCA_004027655.1 Graphiurus murinus | reverse complement strand
GTGGTGTGTGTGAGGTGTATTTGCATGTGTGTGTGTGGTGTGTTGCGTGTGTGGTGTGTCTGTGTGCTCTGTGTGTGTGGTGTGTGTGTGCGCGGGCTCCCTCAGCTGAAGTCCCGTGCCTGGTCCTGGCAGGCGGCGACTCTCATGCCTACCACTTGGTGTCCATCCATCCGTCCCCTAGATCACACCTCCCTGCTCCTTCACCTGAAGCACTTCCCGGTGGATCTGCGCACTCTGGCCTGCCAGATGGCGTTCTTCCGGAGCAACGGTAAGGACAGGGCGACTCTGGTCCCAGTGGGTCTGTCCCCTCGGGCTGGATCTCAGGTCCCTGCGCCCCTTTGTCCCCTTAGGCACAGAATGCTGTCCCGTTAGCTGGGTGGAGTACGAGGGCAGCTGCTACTGGTTCTCTCGTGCGGGGAAGTCCTGGCCCGAGGCCGACAAGTACTGCCAGCTGGAGAACGCCCACCTGGCGGTCATCAACTCCAGGGAGGAGCAGGTGAGGCTTCTTCCCAAGGCAGGAGGAAGCTGTGCGGGGTCCACCAGGCTCTGGCTGCTCCTTCCCTTTTCTCTTTTGATACTGGGGATTGAACCCAGGGGACATTCTATCTCCAGGCTATACCCCAAACCCTTTTATTTATTATTTTTTGAAATAGGGTCTCACTAAGTTACTGAAGCTGGCCTTGAACCTGCCATCCTCCTGTCTCAGTCTCCCAGGTACTGAGATTACAGGAGTGCACCACCATGCCTGGCTTTCTTCTCTCTCTCTCTCTCCCCACCCGCCCCCCCTTTTTTTCTCTTTTTAATTTTTGGTGCTGGGGATTGAACCCAAGTAGGTTCTACCTCCGAGCTATACTCCCAGCCCTATTTTATTATGAGACAGGGTCTCACTAAGTTGCAGAGGCTGGCTGAGAACCTGTGGTCCTTCTGTCTCAGGCTCTCAAGTACTGGGATTACAGGTATGCACCACCACGTCTGGCTACATTTATTTATTTATTTATTTATTTATTTATTTATTTATTTATTTATTTATTTATTTATTTATTGTGATACTAGGGATTGAACCCAGAGGCATTCTACCTCCGAGCTACATCCCCAGCCCTTTTTTATTTATTTATTTATTTATTTATTTATTTTTGCGGTACTGGGGATTGAACCCAGAGGCATTCTACCTCTGAGCTACACCCCCAGTCCTATTTTGTAATTTTTATTTTGAAACAGGGTTTCACTAAGTTGCGGAGAGCCTCACTGAGCCAGCTGAGGCTGGCCGAGAACCCCGGTCTCAGCCTCCCAAGTACTGGGATGACAAGCATGTGCCACCACGCCTGGCTTATTTTTGGTTTTGAAACAAGATCTCGCTAGGTTGATGAGAGTCTCACTACTTGTTGAGGCTGTCCTCGAACCTGCGATCCTCCTGTCTCAGCCTCCCAAGTACTGGGATTACAGGCATGTGCCACCACACCTGGCTACTTTTTTCCTTTGTAACCTAAGGAAGAGTCTAGGAGCAGAAGTGTGGCAGAGCTCTGGGAGATTCATGGTGGAACAGCTACTGATTCTAAGAGGTGGGGGATTGCAGCCAGGAATTTGGGCACAGAGCCAGGTGACAGGGGAGGAGGAGCTAGCCAGGAGGCAGAATGCCAGCCAGGGTGATGAGTCCTGGGTGCAAGCTCAGAGACACTTTCACCCAAGGCCTTGCCAGCTGGCTGACTGAGCTGTCGCTCACCCCGACGGCCTCCTCCTGCCTTCAGCACAGGCTGCAGGACGTGTGTAGCCAGGTTGTAATGGGGTTCTGGGCAGTGGGCACAAGCTCAGAAGCTCAGGAAGTGACAGCTACCAGTAAAAGCAGGAGTACAGGGACAGCTGGACTTGAGGCGAGTGAAACTGAGATCCTTGTCGGGCTCTGGGGTTTGCGGGAGCATCAGGAGTGGGGATCCCATGAGCTAGAGGCTCTGGGCAGAAGACAGGGAGAAGACCAGGGTCATGGTACCAGGTGTGGTGGAATGGGGTGGGATCCTGGGCCAGAGCTGGAAACAGAGGATGGTGGTCATGAATTAGATACTGGATTGACTCTCTGGGCTCTAACAACCACCTTATAAAGTGAATGTGAATCTATGGCTCCCAATTTACTTTTTATTTAAAAAAATCTTTTTGGTACTGGGAATTTTTTTGTGTGTATGTATGGTACTGGGGATTGAACCCAGAGTCATTCTACCTTCAGTCTACACCCCCAGCCCAATTTTATTTCTTATTTGGAAACAGGGTCTCACTAGGTTGATGAGACTCTCACTACTTGCTGAGATTGTCCTCCAACCTGAGATCTTCCTGTCTCAGCCTCCCAAGTACAGGGATTACAGGCGTGCGTCACCATACCTGGCCTAGGTACTGGGGTTGAATTCAGGGACATTCTATCTCTGAGCTACACTCCCCACCCTTTATTTATTTTTATTTCAAAAGAGGATCTTGCTGAATTGCTGAAGCTGGCCTCAAACCTGCTATCTCCTGTCTCAGCCTCCCAAGTACAGAAATCACAGGCATGTGCCACCATGTCCAGTCATTTAATTTTTTTTATACTGTGTGTGTGTGTGTGTGTGTGTGTGTGTGTATGTATGTATGTATGTATGTGTGATTGAACTCAAGAGCTTTCTACCTCTGAGCTATGCCCTCAGCCCTATTTATTTATTTATTTTTTATTTTGAAATAGTCTCACTAAGTTGCTAAGGGCCTCACTACATTGTTGAGGCTGGCCTCGAACCTGTGATCCTCCTGTCTCAACCCCCAAGTCCTAGGATTATCAGATTACCAGTGTGTGCCACCACGTTCAGCTAATTTTTTTTTTTTTTGCGGTACTGGAGATTGAACCCAGAGGCATTTTGCCTCCGAGCCAAACCCCAGGTCCTATTTTTTATTCTTTTATTTTGAAACAGGGTCTCACTAAGTTCCGGAGAGCCTCACTAAGTAGCTGAGGCTGGCCACAAACTTGGATCCTCCGGTCTCAGCCTCCCAAGTACTGGGATCACAAGCGTGCACCACCATGACTGGCTTACGTTCAGCTAATTTTCGTGTTTTTATTGGTGTACTGAAATTATACATCACTGTGAGATGCAAAGTGATACATTGATACAGGCACACAGCACCCTGTGCATTTCCTCATCTGGCCTCGCTCCCTTTTCATCCCTCCCCATGCATGTTAGTGAGATGGGTGGTGATACTGTATGGTCATGATATTATTATTATTATTATTATTATTATTTTGCAGTACTGGAGATTGAACTCAGGGGCATTCTACACACTCGGCTTCTTCTTCTTTTTTTCTTTTTCTTTCTTTCTTTTTTTTCGGTACTGGGGATTGAACTCAGGGGCATTCTACCTCCGAGCTACACCCCCATCCCTATTTTTTATTCTATAGTTTGAAACCGGGTCTCCCTAAGTTGCGGAGGGCCTCACTATGCAGCTGAGACTGGTCTCGAACCGGATCCTCCAGTCTCAGCCTCCCAAATGCTGGGAGTGATATTATTTGAACTCTCCTTAAGCCTCATTTTTCTCCTCCCTGCCTCCCTCCTTCTAGCCCCTTCCACTATTTTGCTGGTCTCTCTCCTCATTACTCTGAAGTCCCCTTTGTTTCCTGTTTTCTATGACCCTTGACTTTCTGAGAATGGCTGCTCTCACTTGTCGTAATGTTCTCTAGCGCCATCCATTTTCTGGCAAATGACATAATATCATTCTTCTTTATGGCTGAGTAAAATTCCAGTGTGTGTGTGTGTGTGTGTGTGTGTGTGTTTCTTTATCCATCTGTTGACGGACACGTAGGTTGGTTCCATAATTTGGCTATTGTGAATTGTATGGCTATAAACATGGGTATGCATTATTACTATAGTATTTTAATTCTTTTGGAAAGATACCGAGGAGCCGAGTGTGGTGGCGCACGCTTGTCATCCCAGTTCTTGGGAGGCTGAGAGAGGAGGATCTGGGTTCGTGGCCAGCCTCAGCTACTTAGTGAGACTCTCTACAACTTAGTGAGACCCTGTTTCAAAATGAAGAATAAAAAAACAGGACTGGGGGTTTGGCTCAGAGGTAGAATGCACCTGGGTTCAATCCCCAGTATCACTAAAAAAGAAAAAAAAAGACACTGAGGAGTGGTATAGCTGGGTCACATGGTGGTTCAGTTCCTGGTCTTTTAAGGAACCTCTGTACTGCTCTCCATAGCAGCTGTACTGTTTGCAATCCCACCAACAGTGTGTTAGAGTTCCTCTTTCCCCACATCCTCGTTAGCTTTATGATTGTTTGTGTTCTTTTTTTTTTTTTTTGCGGGTCTAGGGATTGAACTCAGGGGCATTCAACCTCCGTGCTACACCCCCAGCCCTATTTTTTTTATTCTTTATTTTGAAACCGAGTCTCACTAAGTTGCGGAGTTCCTCACTAGGTAGCTGAGGCTGGCCGCGAACCCCGATCCTCCGGTCTCAGCCTCCTGAATGCTGGGATTACAAGCGTGCGCCACCACGCCCGGCTGATTGTTTGTATTCTTGATAATTGCCGTTCTAACCAGAGCTCGATGGAATCTCAGTGTCACTTTGGTTGCATTTCCCTGATTGCTGATGATGTTGAACCTTTTCCAGTATATTTGTTGGCCATCTGTATTTCTTCTTGTGAGAAGTGTCTATTCAGTTGGATGATGGCTCCTAATTTAGAGGGTTTCTGAGGTATAAATCACATAACCCTTGTACTGCACTTAGCACAAAGTCTAGCTCAATAAATGTTCACTAAACAGCCGGGCGTGGTGGCGCATGCTTGTAATCTCAGTACTTGGGAGGCTGAGACAGGAGGATCTGGGTTCGCAGCCAGCCTCAGCTACCTAGTGAGGCACTCCGCAACTTAGTGAGACCCTGTTTCAAAATAAAGAATAAAAAATAGGGCTGGGGGTGTAGCTCGGAGGTAGAATGTCCCTGAGTTCAATCCCCAGTACCGCAAAAAAAAAAAAAAAAAAAGATCAAGGAGCTAGCAACTCCCCCCACTCTCTGGTTTTCCAGAAATTCATTGCCCAACACAAGGGCCCCTTCCACACCTGGATAGGTCTCACTGACATGGATGGCTCCTGGAAATGGGTGGATGGCACTGACTACAGGCACAGCTACAAGTAAGCAGCCTTCCTCCATCTCCTCATGAGCTTGCCCTGGGGACAGCCACCAGGGCAAGCTCAAGGTCCCCTTGGCCTCAGGTCCCTCAAAGATCCAATCCCCACTGGCCACCCCCAAGGCTGCGCCTTCTGCCCTAAGCCTCTCCAGCGCTGTGCTTTTCTGGGCTGAGGGACAGGGTTACCGGCCAGCCGGGCCAGAGCTTGAGCTCATCCTGTCTTCTTAGGAATTGGGATTACACTCAGCCAGACAATTGGCAGGGCCACGAGCTGGGCGGAAGTGAAGACTGCGTGGAGGTCTTGGAGGATGGCCGCTGGAATGACAATTTCTGCCAGCAGGTGAACCGCTGGGTGTGTGAGATGCGGAAGAATATTACCGACTAGGAGCCTGCACCCTGCCCCGCCTCCACCCGCCGCCCACCGCCCGCCTGCTGGGCTTCCCTACTATGGATTGTAAAGAAAGGAGGCATGGGGGGTGGGGGGCGGACAGGGGTCCAGGGGAAATAGAAAAAGGGGTTGTTTAACCTCAAGGAGCTTGGGATCCCACTTCTACCCACAATTGATTGTTCTTATAACTTTCAGCCTCCTCAATGGAGTAGGAAAAGAAGAAATAAATACTTGAAACTCTGTGTGGCCTTGTTTGTTTGCTTATTTATTTATTTATTTATTTATTTTGCGATACTGGGGATTGAACTCAGGGGCATTCTACCTCCGAGCTACACCCCCAGCCCTATTTTTTATTCTTTATTTTGAAACCGAGTCTCACTAAGTTGTGGAGTGTCTCACTAGGTAGCTGAGGCTGGCCGCGAACCCGGATCCTTTGGTCTCAGCCTCCCGAATGCTGGAATTACAAGCGTGCGCCACCATGCCCGGCTCATTTACTTACTTACTTACTTATTATTTATTTATTTATCGGTACTGGGGATTGAACCCAGAGGCATTCTACCTCCGACCTACACCTGCAGCCCCATTTTTTAATTTTTTTTTTTTTTTTTGAATCAAGGTCTCAGTTGCAGAGGGCTTCACTAAGTAGCTGAGGCTGGCCTCAAACCTGCAATCTTCCTTTCTCAACCTCCCAAGTACTAGCATGTGCCCACGGATTTGTGGTCTGCAAATATTTTCTCCAAGTTTGTATACTTGTCTTTTCATCCTCTTAATAGAAACCCATCCCCCACAGACTAGCATTAATAATAAAATCTTGGCAAGTCTAATTAAGGAACTGAGAAAAGTGACATGACCACATGAAATAGGTTAAATGGCACTTTTCCTGTTTTTATAGGAATTTGGCTGGATTCCTCAAACTGAGAAAGATTGTTGGTGGGGCCCATATGTTTAAACTGAAAGGTTGCTGAATGCAGCCAGGCAGGATTTACTACAAGGGTGCTCTTAGATGTAGCGAGGGATTCAATTTATTTTCTCTGCACGTGAGAACAGGGACGCTTCTTCACAGGATCACCAGGCAGGGGAGGGAATTTCAAGGGAACCATTTGCAGAGACTGATTTTCTGCAAAGGGGTAAGGCAGGTGTCTTCCTGCCAGGCCGGATGGTAGTGAACCTGAGATACTTTTGAGATTCCCCCAAGGACTATTCCTTGAGTGGGGCAGAAAGGATTTTTGGAGCCAGGTGTGGTGGTGCACACTTGTAATCCCAGTACTTGGGAGGCTGAGACAGGAGGATTGCAGGTTCAAGCCTAGCTTCAGCAACGACCATGTTTCAAAATAAAAAATAAAATAGGGCTGAGAGTGTAGCTCAGAGGTAGAATGCCTCTTGGTTCCATGCTGAATATCACAAGAAAAAAAAAAAAGTTTATAGGGAGGCTGTGGCTATGTTTTCAGGAGTTTTGTGGTAATTGTGAAGAGACAGACTCTTCTCCTGTCCATTCTCTTTCTTTTCCTGCTCTTCTTCTTGAACTGAGGATTGAACCCAGGACCTCACACATGTAGGCAAGTGCTCTGTCGCTGAGCTACATCTCAGTCCCAAGGGGCAGTATACTTCTGAGCTGCACCCCCAGTCCCTTCTTTTTTATTTAGAAACAGCCTCACTAAGTAGCTGATGCTGTCTTTGGACCTGTGATCCTCTTGTCTCAGCCTCCCAAGTCCTGGGATTATAGGCGTGAGCCACCACACCCAGCTCCAATCCTTTTCAATTTTTATTGTAAGACAGGGTCTCAGTAAGTTACCCAGGCTGGCATGGAATTTGCAATCCTTCTGCCTCAGCCTCCTGAGACATTGGGGTTGTAGGTGTGCACCACTGCACCCTGGCTCAGCTCTGTTTTGACAAGAGAATCCGCAGGCTGACACCTTTATGGGTCATCAGTGAGCCAGGCTGTGCTTGGTGGCTGGGCAGGACAGGGCAGGGGTGTTAGAGACTTCGAGAGCCTCCATGTCAGGCCTGAGTCATCCAGGAAGGCCCCTGCCTGAGAGGCCTGCACAGCAGGGCGAGGCTGGACAGGGCTGTGGTGCACAGCTGCCACCTGAGCAGGAAGTGACATAAACCAGAGATCGTGTGGTCTGTGTGAGACACTGCTCTGGAGCAGAGGGTTCTAGAAGGTTCTCTGAGCCAGGCTCCGGCTGGACGCCTGCCGTGTCCTTGAGTTCTCTTCTCCTTCGCTGGTTGAAGATCAGCGGGAGGAGGAGGAGGAGGAGCAGTATGTGTGTGACACCTGCCCAGGTTCTCTAGGAACAGACCCAGGGAGGAGGATCCTTGTGGGAGTGATTCATTAGAGAGCCTTCCTCGGAAACACTGGAATGGGGAAGCAGTTTGAGGAGGGAAGGAGGCCAGCAGGGGGGCAGCAGGAGTTGACTGCCAGATGAGATTCCTGTGAAAGTGATTCATTAGGAAGTGCAGGCATTTGCAGGGGCTGGTGGTGGTGGCAGTGGTGGTGATGGTGTAACTTTAGGGGAGCAGTGGAGACAGTGTAGTCCTATTTAGGCACAAGGGAGCTGGGATATTTATGCCTTGGCACCTGTCCAGTTTGTGTGTGTGTGTGTGTGTGTGTGATACTGGGAATTGAACCCAGGGACATTCTACCTCTGAGCTACATCCCCAGACCTATTTTTATTTCATTTTTTTGACATAGGGTCTTACTAGGTTGCTGAAAGTCTTGCTACATAGCTGAGGCTGTCCCCAAACCTGCCATTCTCCTGTCTCAGCCTACCAAGTACTGGGATCACAGGTGTGCACCACTGCACCCTGCTCATCCAGTCCTTGTTTTTTAAATTTTTTTATTTTTTATTTTGTGTGTGTGTGTGTGTGTGTGTGTGTGTGTGCGCGCGCGAAGTGGTAGGGATGGAACCCAGGGGCATTTTACCTCCGAGCTATACCCCCAGCCCTATTTTTTATTCTTTATTTAGAAACAGGGTCTCACTAAGTTGCGGAGGGCTTTACTAGGTAGCTGAGGCTGGCCACGAACCTGTGATCCTCCTGTCTCAGCTCGAAAGTACTGGGATGACAAGTGTGCGCCACCACGCCCTGCTTCCAGTCCTTGTTTAATGGCTGCCTGTGGTTGGCAAGAGCATAAGTCCCGAGATACTTCTGCCCTCTGTGTGCCCACGTGATGCGTGAGGGCCATTCTCTGACAAAGAGACACTGGTGCTGGCTGTGAAGAATAAAATCATCAGGCATAGTGGTGCACAGCTATAATCCTAGTACTTGGGAGGTGACAGCCAGGATCACAGGTTTGAGGCCTGTCTCAGCAACTTAGCGAGCCTCTGTTTCAAAAGAAAAATTAGAATGATCTTGGGGTAGCTGAGTGTAGTGGTGCATACCTGTAATCCCAGTACTTGGGAGGCTGAGACAGGAGGATTACAGATTCAAGGAACATGACATGGCGTTGAGACTCTCAGAAATCTATCAAGACCCTGTTTCCTAACAACAACAAAAAAAAAATTTAAAAAAAAGGGCTTGGGGTGTAGCTTGGAGGTAGAATGCCCCTGGGTTCAATCCCCATTGGAAAAAAAAAGATTGTTGTTGTTATAGCTGAATATATAGGAAAGAAAAATGTGAATAAATTTATTTAATAAATAAAACCATGAACGGTGTAATCCCAGCTACTTGGGAGGCTAAAGCAGGAGGATTGCAAGGTTGGGGGGCCATCCTGGAAAAGTAGGGAAACTGAGTCTTAAAATAAAATATAAAATCGTCTGGGAATGTAGCTCAGTGTTAAAGAGCCCCTGAGTTCAATTCTCAGTACCCACCACAAAAGTCATTAATGGATATTGAATCTTCATCTAATGCCTTTTCTGCAGAAGTTGATATAATTATGTAATTTTCTTTGTAGATTCCTAATATTATAGATTAAAATGATTAATTTCTGAATGTTTAACTGGCCTTGCAGTCCTAGAATAAACCTCTTAGTTTTAGTGTATTATCCATTTAAATATTGCTAGGTTCAAATTGCTAAATTTTTTAGGGATGGTACTAGGGCCTGAACAGGGGCACTCTGCCACTGAGTTCCATCCCCAGCCCCTTCAAAATTTTTATTTTTAGACAGAGTCTTGCTAAGTTGTCAAGGATGGCCTGAAACTTGTGATCCTCCAGCCTCAGTCTCCTGAGTCACTGGGATTACAGATATCTACCACCATGTCTGGTTATAAACATTTTTATTTAATCAATATTTAAGTATTATTTCTTTTCTTTTACTGGGGATTGACCCCAGGGGTGTTGTTTTTTTTGGGGGGGGTACTGGGGATTGAACCCAGGGGCATTCTACCTCCAAGCTACACCCCCAGTCCTATTTTTATTCTTTTTTTTTTGTGGTACTGGGGATTTAACTCAGGGGCATCCTACTTCCAAGCTATCCCCCCAGCTCTGTTTTTTATTCTTTATTTTGAAACAGGGTCTCACTAAGTTGTGGAGTGCCTCACTAGGTAGCTGAGGCTGGCCATGAACCCGGATCCTCTGGTCTCAGCCTCCCAATATTCTTTATTTTGAAACAGGGTCTCACTAAGCTGCGGAGGGCCTTGCTAAGTAGCTGAGGCTGGCTGCGAACCCAGATCCTCCGGTCTCAGCCTCCAAGTACTGGGATTACAAGCGTGCACCACCCCACCAGGCTCCCAGGGGTGTTTTATCTCTCAGTTACACCCCCAGTCCTATTTTATTTTTTATTTTGGTGGCGCACGCTTGTAATCCCAGTACTTGGAGGCTGAGACCGGAGGATCTGGGTTCGCAGCCAGCCTCAGCTACCTAGTGAGGCACTCCACAACTTAGGGAGATCCTGTTTCAAAATAAAGAATATAAAACAGGGCTGGGGGTATAGCTTGGAAGTCAAATGCCCCTGGGTTCCATCCCCAGTACCATACACACACAAAAAAGATGGTGTAAGAAGGAAACTATGATTGTCAATGTGGAAGCAGTCACAGAGGCAGAGCAGGTAGGAAAGAGAAGAAGGTTGCTTGCAAAGGGTTTGGAAGGGAACCAGCCTCTGAGAAGACAGGCTTTTCAAACAAAAACCATAACAGGTATGCCAAGGGAAGTCCTGCGAGATTACCAACACGAACAAGTTTTGATCAGTATCCCTGTGCTGGCAAAACTCAGCACTTTCTTTCCACATGATTTTCATGTCCCCAGAAAGTCATGACCTATCTTTAGGCAACAGTATTGCAGAAGTCAGGGAGAGAGAGTTCTTTTTCTTAGGGAGTCAGCAATTTATGGGAAATACTCTGAGTTTACTTTATTTTGAGGACTAGAAAGAATTTTTTTTTTGGTGGAACCCTCATGCGGTTTATCAGCAAAATCCTCTCTCCTGACTTTCACGTCATCTCCAGAGTTGGACCGCTCCTCCCCTCCTCCGTGCACACCCCCAGGGGCCTCTCGCCTCAGCACTGCAGTAGCTCCTTGCCTGGATTCTGTTTCCACACTTGTTCCTTTTCATGAGATTCACAACACAAACAACAGCCACACTGTTAGAGTTACATAGAAGTCAGGGTCATGTCAGTCACTCCTCTGCTCCAAACCTTCTGAAGTCTGCCCTCTGATTAGGAGTAAAACCAAATCTGAGCCGGGCGTGGTGGCCACACTTGTAATCCCAGTACTTGGGAGGCTGAGACTGGAGGATCCAAGTTCGAGGCCAGTCTCAGCTACTTAGTGAGGCCCTCCGCAACTTAGTGAGACCCTGTTTCAAAATAAAGAATAAAAAAATAGGACTGGGGGTATAGC
>PVLC010046837.1:0-11306 GCA_004027655.1 Graphiurus murinus | reverse complement strand
CTGGCTGGGGGTGTATGTGAGAATTCTGCCGTCCACACCATGGTTAAGTGGATTTAGTCCTGCTTCTAGGAATCCTAACACTCAAACAAACACCCTCTCACGTTTGGAGCATATAAACCAGCAGGTAATTAGCTGAGTCTTAGTAGTAATTGTGCACAGGATTTCCCCCTCTACTACAGTTTTAGCGGCAGGGTGCCTGCGAAAGAGGCGTTGGAGAAATAGAGACAAAATCTGTATGCTTTGCATCTTCAGGATCTCACCATCCACACTGCACCATCTCCCTCCTTACTCTGCCCTCTGATGACCTCTGATGATCTCCCCACTGCCTTCTGAGCATCCTTAAAAAAAAAGTCACTTCATTTTCCTGGCTGGAGACCTTTCTGGGTTTCTAGTTCCTCCCTGGATGAAATCCTTGATGCCCCCAAGTGAGGTTCACAAGGGCTTGTGAGCTCCGGGGCCCGCCTCCTTCCCACCGCCACCTGCCACTTGCCTGGCCCTGTGACCCTGTCCCTTCTTGGATGTTCACGCTGCTCAGTGGTCTCTCTTCTGGGCTTCAGCCCATGCCGTTGTCAGGAACCCTCTAACCCCTGCACCCTCCAATGCGGGGCACATGCCAGGTGCTCTGTGACCCCTCCTTGAATGAGTAGACAAATGAATGAGAGAAGAAAGCCATCGACCTTGAACTAGGACTTTTGTTGGTCTCGTGGCCCTGTGTTCTTCTGACCCCTTGATGGAAACTTAGCCCCTCCACCCTTATTTCTGCACCTGCACCCTCCCCTGCTCAAGCCCCCAGGGTCCGCTGTCCTAAAATCTACAGGCTTTCCTTATACCACAGTATGCACGGACTCACGAGTCCCCCTAGATTCGTAGTAGGAAAAAACCAAGAGGGTCAGTGACCCCCTAAAACTGCAACATGATATGCTAGGAGTAATCTCTGTTGCACCCCAAGTTGCTGGACTGAAGCAGTCACTTCTAAATACAGAGTGAATGTCATTCTCCTCGTGGGCTATGGAGACCTGCGCCACTGAAGGGAGGCGGGAAAAGTGTCGGAACTGAATTGCTAAAGCATAGGTCTCCCCAGGGCAGAGCCCCAGCACGTCCCCGGGGGTCAGGCACACATGAGTTGGAGGGGGGCTGCTCAAGGTCCGAGCTCTGTGAAGACGTGGAGGAGCAGCAGTATTTACAGGCTGGTGCATGATGATTCTTGGAATTATCATCTTTACAGCTACGAAACTTATGATCTATTTTTAAAGTACCACCTATAAACCCAGTGCTATAGATTTTCCATAATTTATAGATCCACTCAAGGCTGTATTTGGAGCGTTACTCTGTAAGATACCCAGCCTGCTACTGCCATGATAGAGGACCACGACATAAATCTGCACCATGGTAAGCCAATAAACGCTGGCTGCATAGTCTCTTAAGTGCATAAATCTGGCAAAGATATTAAAATGTACTGGCCGAATTGGAGGAAGGAGCAAGTGTTTTGGGTGACGAAAGCCATTATTAAGCATGAACTAGTCTCTTTAAAAAGTGACCTGTTGTAAGTCGGGTGCAGTGGCACTTGCCTGTAATCTCAGTACCTGGGGGACAGAGACAGGAGGATTGCAGGTTCAAGGCCACCTTTGGCAATTTAGCAAGACTCTCAGCAACCAAGGGAGACCCTGTTTCAAAGTAAAAAAAAATGTATGTAACATAGAGCTGGGAGAAGCACGTATCTCTGTGACCATTCACAACATAAACTCTCCTGTAGCTGGAACAAGAGCCGATGGATCGCAGAAGCCCCCGGGAGGCCCTTCCTAGTCAACCTGCCTCATCCTCCTGACCCTCCTCTGACTGGTTATCAGTAGCTTCTTCCCGAGGGGCCTCCATTGTCCTAGCAGTTGGCAGGGTCACCACAAGCATCAGCCCATCCCAGAGTCCTGGCTCGTCTCCTCGGTTGCCGGCCTCAGCCTCCTCCTGACACCTCCAAAGGGACCGGAGGAGGACAGCTGAAGTGCTTCCTTACCTCTGCAGGTGACATGGACCTGGACCCCTTCCTGGCAGAAGCAGCTCCAGTTCTGTCCCTGGAACCAAGGGACCACTGTCCTGAGGGACACCTTACGGCAACTCCCTAGATTAATGCTGCCTGCTGTCTTGCTTGAACTGCTTATTGGCATGGTCCATGAATGGTGCATAGGATAGTTATAGTTTGGGGTTAACTTTAAGTTTTACAGATTTCCTAGGAAATCTCTTCTTCCTTCCTCTCTCCCTCCCTCTCTCCTTCCCTTCCTTCCTTCCTTCCTTCCCTCCCTGCTTCCTTCCTTCCTTCCTTCCTTCCTTCCTTCCTTCCTTCCTCCCTCCCTCCCTCCCTCCCTCCCTCCCTCCCTCCTTTCCTTTCCTTTCCTTTCCTTTTCTGTGGTACTAGGGATCGAATCCAGTGAGGACATTCTGCCTGTGAGCTACACCTGCAACCCTTTTTATTTTTTGTTTTGAAACAGGATTTTACTAGGTTGCTGAGAGTCTTGTTACATTGCCGAGACTGTATGCAAACCTGCCATCCTTCTGTCTCAGCCTCCCAAGTACTGGGGTGTGTACCACCATGCCTGGCTCAATTCATTTCTTTTAACTTTTTTACTGTTAAAGGTCAATCAACAGCCGGGCATGGTGACACATGCCTGTAATCCCAGTGCTTGGGAGGCTGAGATAGGAGGATTGCAGGTTCACAGTCAGCCTCAGCAACTTGTTTAGGCTCTCAGCAACCTAGTGAGATCCTGTTTCAAAACAAAAATAAATAAATAAATAAAAAGGGCTGGGTGTATAGCTCAGGGATAGAATGTCCCTGGGTTTAATTCTCAGTCCCCTCCTCCCCCCACAGTCAGTCAAGTAACCTCAGGGTTACTCTTAGCAATTTTGTGAGGAACCTTTTGGCTCCTTTAGTACTCTTCTCTACCAGTTGTGCTGTCTGCCAGGATGGGCCAATTCTTGCTGACCATATGGCTTTCCTTAAAGCATTGGTGATATTCCCCTTTCCAATGACCCTCCTCTTTGCAGAATATGCACTGGTGGCTCCTAGTCTCTGGGGTCTTTGCAATCCCCCGATCCAGAGGTCAAATGACTCAGAGTTTCAGGACCCTGAGGGAAGTCCCATCATTCCCTGGGTCCTAGTTGACCTTGAAGGGTGAGGGCTAGAATATTGGCTCTGTTTTCCTTAGTCTTTTAGTTTACCAATATCTCAGTCCCAGTTGTTGAACAACCAGATCAAGCCCACCAGTCCTTTATAATGAATAAGGATCAGTGTTACAGCTTATCTATCTTGTAGATGATGACTATCATCTCAAAGCACTGTTTAGGTTGTTATGTCAGAAGTTGCACTTCTGTGAAATGTTAACAGACAGCAGTCATACATTTTACAAGAAAAATACCAAACAAAACTATTAGGAGCAAAACAAATCCAGTTTATGTAATAGTGCTGAGAGTATTAGATGACATAAATCCCCATTTGACTTATTCAGAGATGTATTGTTGTTATTATTAATCATCATTATTGTTTGGTTACTAATGCTCAAACTTTAAATCATCAGAGTAGTATAGTTTGGAATTCCAAGTATTTGGGCATATTTAATTATCTTTGCTTAAAGAAGCTTGTCACAATGCAACTGAGAACACATAAATCTAAACCTGAAAAAGGCTATAGTTAATAATAATTTTAGTTTGGTGGACACCAGCTTGGTAAAGTGTTCTTTTAAGCTTTAAATTTTAGAAGACATATACTTGGTAGACACAAATATATTTTATATACAAAGGAGCTGGTTATAATTAACATCAGAGTTATGCAGATGTTCTGTGTGTACTAACTTTTACTTTTGGAGTGAAATTTATAATTCATGGGTCAGTAAGTTAATTATAATTACAGATCCATATAGATTTGCAGCATTGACAAAAATTGAAGAATAGCTTTAGGCATTTTATAAGTTTAGGAAACAGCATTAATGATCAGAAATAGATTTATTATTTGATGTACAATTGTATCTCACACAGTGATAAAACATTTATTTAGTCAAAGCAGACAGAAGTAAACCAGGTTTTAAGTAGCAGGGACCTTCATTTTATCTGACTGGTACTAAATATGTGTGGCAGAAATTCCCAAAATATCATTGACTATTTTATATATTTAAGGTTCAGATACATTGCATATCATATGCAGGAGAGTACTTGTTAGTTACCTTGCATGTATTAAACCTATATATCTTTAACTCTGTAAATTTTGCAGAGCTCTGACACAGCAAATTTAGTCCACAGATGTGCATACATCTCTAGTCTTAGATATATAGGGTGTCAAACAAATTATAGCAACCCCAAATAATACTTGTCCTCTTAATTAGTTTTTTTTTTTCTGATCACAGGCATGCACCACCATTCTGGGCTTGCTATCACTTGTTAGATATGGCATCTTTAGTAGGTTGCATCCCTTCTCTGAGCCCCACGTGCATTGTTTGTATAGAGAAGATAATTATTCCAACTTGAGGATCATCATCAATGAGCAAAAAGTCCTTGGTTAGCTGTAAGGCTCTGCAAAAGCTTTATGAATCCTCTCCCTCCTCCTTTTCTTCCTCTTCCTTCTTTTCCCTCTTCAGCATCAGGGCAGCGGCTTTCAAGTCTTGAAAGAAAGCAGATCTCCTTGGTAGGATATGTTAATGCAATAAAAGCCAGACCTCTTGGGCGCTGTCTGGCCTCTGCAGGGTTTAGGTCTGGGGGCAAATACTTAAGTACTTTACATCTCATATGCCTCCTTAGTGGCATCCATGGTAGTGATTTTCTCATTCTCAAGACGTTGTCTGGCTTCTGATGGGAGGTGAGTCTCAGCGAATGTGAATCCCAGCACGAGCTTTAGAGTCGGGGTGTGGACTCCCTTTGCAACAGATCCAGGTAGAAAGCCCCTTCTGTGTCCCTGTAGAATCAAACGGTGGCTGCTGATCCTGACCTCACAAAATGTTTAAGGCAGGAAGCCGGAGCACAGCCAGGGCAGCAGGGGACATGCAATGCTTGTCTTCCCAGAGGCCCTGAAGCCTGTTCCGTCTCCCTTCATTAGATAGAAACAGGGCTGCAAGAGCAGGTCTGGGATGTGTAGAAAAGTTCACAGGGAGATTCATGACTCGGCCATGACAGCACGCCCAATGGGCAAGTGGTCTTGACACAATCGGTAGAGTGTGACCATGCTCATTCAACAGATGGGGAGCAGAGGCCCAAAAGAAGGACTGGACTATTTCCTGTCTTCGCTCCTCACCCTGACTCTGCATCCCTGCTCTATATTCTTTTTTCTTTATTCCCCCCGTCACCCAGATGTGCTGGGGCGTATGGAGACCATTGCCACAGGCACACGGTCTGTTTGTCTTGTACTGATTACAGCCAGTGTAAGTGAGCACGCCCAGTGCGAGGAGTGCCGAGGTCCCCCTTCCACCCCCCACCACACACACACCAGGCTCAGGGGGGAGATGTGGCCAGTCTGAGCCTGCACTCTTGGAAGATGCCGGACCCTGCCTGATCTCCCACCTGGGTCTTGGACTTCTGCCTCAAACGGGTTTTATAGACAGCTTGTGTCTCAGATAACATTGTCATTGCTAAAATCTAAAATGACTGACCACATAACTTAGAGGCAGGAAGAATTTTTTTTTTTTTTTAGATTCTGGGTTCAGTCCATGAGAGAGAGAGAGAGAGAAAGAGAGAGAGAGAGAGAGAGAGAGAGAGAGAGAGAGAGAGAGAGAGAGAGAGGAGCTCAAAACTCTGCTCTCACTAATGGAGGCCAGAAGCAGAACAAGGGGAAGACAGAACCTGGTATAGTCCCCAAGGGACCCGCAGGGACCCCTGCTTTAGTAACCACGTCCCGCTTCCAACATTCCTACCTTGTTTCTGTGAGGGCTAGGGGGACATTCTAAATCTTGGGAGGGCTGGGGAAATTTCTAGAAAGCCAAGGGACGCCCATGGCATATTTCACACCCTGGCTGCAGTTACTTTCAGGGGGAGACCAGGAATGGTGAAATGGTGGATTTTGTTTTAGAAAAGAGGTGCTTATTATTATTATTATTATTATTATTATTATTATTATTATTATTTAGCCATAGTTATTGCATTGAGCACCTCCCTGACAGTTGTATGGGCAGAGCCCTAGGTAGGCCCCTGCTTCAAGGATGCAGCCCAAAAGTGAGGGAAGAGCAGTTCCAAATCTCGGACCAAGAGGTTACAGGATGGCTTCCACCCTGGCTAGGTTGGGTGTAGTTTCTCCCAGTGGCCAGCAGAGGGCGTGCCCTCCCGCTGGCCAGGCTGAGGAGGCGCTTCTGCCTCATCTTCTCTCTCCTTGTATCCTTGAATTTCCATGAGTCGTTGAATTTCTTTTTCACACTGGGGATTGAACCCAGGCGCACTCTACCTGTGAACTATACCCCTAGACCTTTTTAAATGTTTGTTTTGAAACAGGGCCTCTCTAAGTTGCTGAGGCTAGGATCCTGTTCAGTCCTGCAATCCTCCAGCCTTAGCCTCCCAAGTATTAGGATTATAGGTGTGACCAGTTCCTCACCCTGGTGTTTTACCGTCCTGTCCTTCTTTAGTCGTTTCCCTAAGACGTAGCCAGAGATGATGGCTTCAGCAGTTTCTATTAAGTATCTGAAGTTTTCTGGCTTTCTTATTTTCTTATTAAATGTGAAGAACAATGACCAGGGCCCTGGGGCAAAACCCAAATTGCCCCGTGGACTGAGGCAGGGAGGGCGGATGGCAAAGCTCGGAGGCCTCGTTGCTCTGGAGCAGGGGTTTGTCCTCACGTGTCCTGTGCATGGGCTCTTACCCATCCAACGGAACTGCATCTACGAGCACCAGTGCCCTGCCAGGCGTGTCCTTGGGACGGACCCAACGAGGACCCCAGTGAAGCCAATGGTCCTGCGGCTGTCGGGGGCTTCAAATACGCCAGGGTCCTAGGGAAGAGCAGCAGGGAGTTGCTGCAGGCGGCGAGCAGCGACAGGGAAGTGGCTGTCGTCTCCTCGCCTGCAAAGGAGCCCGTTCTGGAGGCCCTGCAACAGCTCAGCAGCCGGGTGTGTGCACTGCATGCCCCTAACCGGTGGAGGTGCCGGCCTTCTGAGATGGCAGTGTCTGCAGCCGAAGCCCAGCCCTTGACCATCGAGTGACCTCTCAGCACAGCCGAGCAGCTGTGGCCGTGCTCATTCCCCAGTTGGGGAAGCAGGCCCAGAGATGGGTCACCCAGCCTGTGGGCGGGACCCAGCCTGGCACCCTCGCCTCCATGCTGCCTGATGGAGCAGGCACAAATGAGTGTCGGGCTGTGAAGCAGAGGCAGCAGGCTCCTCCTCTTCCGTGTGTGCTCCCTCTGCTCCTCCTCCCATCCTCCCCACCCAGGAAATGGCATGGCATCCAGCCCGTCGTCCGTATGAGACTTAATGGTCACTTTGACACCCCCCTTGTCAAATCTGGTTAATCATCAAAATGTCACCCTCCCCACCCCCACATACCTGGGGGTCTCCCCTGACCCCTCTCTCTCTTGTCCCAACACAGCACACTCGGAAGCCAGCCTGCTTACCGCCTCTGCCTCTGTCTCCCCGGCTGGGCCTCCTGCCCGGAAGGCTGCCGGCCTCCCTGCACATCCTCCTGTTTCTCCCTGCTGCAATGGTCCCCTCCCCAGCAGCAGACAGAAGAGTGTTTGGAGACCCGCCTCTGCCCCAAGGAAGCTATCCTCTGCCCTTGGAACAAAGCCAGGCTCAGGAGGGGACCAGGGTGATGCTGCGGGCTCCCGGTTCTGCTCCGTCTCCTGCTGCAGCTCCTCTGGTACCTCTCTGCAGGAACTCCGGAGCCTCGGCCCAGCCTGTCCCTGGTGAGACCCTCCCTCCCTCACCGCTCACGTTGGCTTTACCTACCTCTCTTCTCTAGAGCATGACTTCTTCAGACCAGCCCTGTCTTTCTTCCCCAGGCGAGGTCTTCTGACCACTGTAGTCATTGAAATTAATCAATTGACTGTTATTAGTTAATCCTGTCTTCTCTGCCCAGCCCTGCAGCCTGCAGAACTGAGATGCATCATCAGACTCCATTCATCCTGCTCTTCCTGGTGCACCGAGGGCTCTGGCACCAAATAGATGCTCAGGAAATGTGCGGTGGATGGGTGGCTGCATCTGTGAATCCGTGCTTTTCGTGAGAATGAGACCATCTTTGGAGACATGTGTGTGGGTGCGACCGGCCCTCCTGCGGCCATACACTTGCAAGCATGGACCTGTGTGTGTAGTTACCAAGGTCCTTCCAGCCCGATGTCCACCATGCTGTCTTTCTGGCTGTCCCAGGGGAGAGGACCGCCATTTTCCTTTAGCACTTTGCGGGTCTTGAGTGCAGTCTGGGACAAATCGGACTGACCTTTTCCATCTCTTTGCGGTTCCTTTAGGCAGCAGTGTCGGGGTCTCAAGGACTGTCCTGAGCCTGGGGCGGGGGAAGGGCTCTGGGTTTCCTGATCAGGAGCTGCAGGATGGCTCCCCCAGGGAGCTGTCTGATTTGGGAGCCTCCTCAGAGCCAGATAGGTTTCCAGTGAGACTGTGTCTAGCAGGTGACAGGAGCACCCGGGCGTCCTCCAGACACAGGACTCAGCCTGGGCCCTCTATGCGGTTTATTTTTATTATTTAATTAATTAATTAATTTGTGGTACTGGGGATTGAACTCAGGAGCATTCTACCTCCGAGCTATTGAACTCACGAGCATTCTACCTCTGATTCTACCTCCAAGCTATACCCCCAGCCCTATTTTTTATTCTTTATTTTGAAACAGGGTCTCACTAAGTTGTGGAGGGCCTCACTAGGTAGCTGAGGCTGGCCACAAACCCGGATCCTCCAGTCTCAGCCTCCCCAATGCTGGGATTACAAGCATGCGCCACCATGCCTGGCTCAGTTTATTTTTGAAAACAGTATATTGAAATCATTTACATACTGTAAAGCTTACATTTATTTATTTATTTATTTATTTATTTATTTGTTTGTTTATTTTTGTGGTACTGAGGATTGAACCAAGGGGCATTCTACATCTCCAAGCTACACCACCCAGCCCTATTTTTTATTTCTTTTTATTATATTTAAACTCTCAAAACAGGGTCTTGCTGGGTTGTTGAGAGCTCGCTAGGTTGCTAAGGCTAGTTGTGAGGCTGGGAAGCCCTCAGCACAGGTGCCCTCCTTGAACCCTGGAGGATGCTCGCAGTTGTGGTCTGAAAAAGACTCATCTTAAAGGCCAAAGTCTGTCCTTCAGGCCATTTACCTGAGACCCTTGATTATTATCTGCTCATCAGTGGAGGTGGCAGTGCTAAATTAAAAAACAAAACAAAACAAAAAAATTGAACTGATTTTAAATGGAGCATCGCAAAGCCAAAGAATACTCTAATAAGCGGCTCCATCTCCACCCAGCTTTAACAAACCACAATATTTGCTAACATATATACTTTTTATTTTATTTATTTATTTTTTTGCGGTGCTGGAGATTGAACTCAGGGGCATTCTACCTCCGAGCTATACCCCCAGCCCTATTTTTTTATTCTTTATTTTGAAACCGAGTCTCACTAAGTTGCGGAGTGCCTCACTGGGTAGCTGAGGCTGGCCTCGAACCTGGATCCTCCAGTCTCAGCCTCCCGAATGCTGGGATTACAAGCGTGCGCCACCATGCCCGGCTAACATATATTTTTAAAGAACAGGTGCATGGTTGTCTCTCTTGTCTCTGCCTTCTACATCTCATGGCTCTGGGCGCAGAGGCAAAGGCCTGTTTAACCTTCACCCTCACAGGTTGGTGCGTGCAGACCGTCTGAAGGACTGGGCGTCATATCTGAGGCACAGACAAGGCGCTGCGTGACTCAGGCGTCCACAGCAAATGCCCTCTGTTCTGGGTCCTCTGGCAGCAATAGAGAACCTCCCTTTGGCGGCTGCCTGTCTGAACGATTCTCTCGGGCTTGTCTCCCTTTTTCCCACAGCAGGATCCTGCTCAGGGCAAGAGCGGACGCGGGTGGACGTGGTGCGTGACACGGTACCCATCAACCTCAGCCAAGCTGTGTCGCCGTCCAGGGTCCAGGGTAGTGATGGCTTCCTTTCAAATGTGTTCCAAGTGCAGAGAGTCGATTTAAAGTAAAATCTGACGTCAGTAGCGGGTTTAAGGAAGCTCAGGCTGGGACCCCCTGTGACCCTCCCTCCTCCTCCTTCTCCTCTGCCATGCCCCTGGGCTGCCCGCCTCGGTTGGTTTGGGTCCACATCTGGATCTGGGGTTCTGTGGACTGGCCTGGACCATCTTAGGCATCTGCTCACTCAGATTCAGGAAGAGCCCACGGCGCATTGGGGCGGGGATTCCAAAACCTGGCTCAGTGTGGCTGTGTGTGAGTGTGTGTGGGGTACCCAGGAGTCACTTGCAGAGACCCTAGGTCAGGAATGACGCCCCATGTCCCTCTGCATCCTGGCTCCTGACTCCTGACGTGCGCTTACTTCTCTGCGTCTCTAACACCGAGACGCAGGGAGCTGTCACCTCCGAGGGGAATTGTGAGGGGGGGGGTGATGTTCCTCGTCAAACACTCCTCCCAGGGCAGGCACTGCAGATCCAGCCCGCTTGTACACGGATGCTGTGTGTGCCATCCTGACGGTTTCCTACCGGCTTCCTCTTTGTTTCCTGGCAATAATGTCCCACTGCCATGAAGGGTTTATCCAGGCATATCCTGGGGGCTTGGTGACCGTCCCCAGCCTCCCCTCCGTCCCTCCTTCCTGGAAGACTCACCGAGTGGGTCCATCTTCGTGTTTCCCTCATGGCTGACTAAAGCCTGCTGTGGTGCCTGGCACAGGCTGGACTCTGAGTGTCTTGAATGAATGAATGAATGAATGTATGTATGAATGACTGCAGAGTGAATGAATGGCTCCTTTCTCTGGAGGCCACCACTGTTGCTGACGTCCAGGCCTGGAGCAGGGGGGGAGGGAGGACCTCCAACTGTCTTTCCCCAGCTCTCGGCTCTGTTCCTCCCTCGCTCCCTTGGCACAGAACTGGGGTAGCATCCTACATGCAGGTGCCCCGGGACCTGAATGTGGGGTCAAGCCAGCTGTGGTAGGCTCCTTGGAGCTGCCTCAGTTCTGTCGCCTGCCCCAGGGTGGTTGTCAAAAAGAGAGTCTACCTTGTCTCCTGGTGTCTCTTGAAATGCCCCCCTCTGGGCACCTCAGGACACAGGGCTGTCCTGCTTCCTCTCCAGCCCTTCACCAGGCTTTCCTTATCTTTATTTCCTTTCCGGGGGGTTGTCTGGGTCCTTGGGGCCTGGAAGTTTCCTGTGCTCAGTT